>JAUJEM010000045.1:0-58818 GCA_030448935.1 Citrus cavaleriei
GCGCCAAGTCTGGCCCATCGGAAAAGGCCAAAAACGGGTGGGCTATAGCCTTGGGGGTGGGGCTGGCCAACTACGTCCGCCGGACTGGAATGGCGCGAGACTTTGCGAGGCGCCCGTGTGCCAAAATAGGCCGCGGGCACAGCCGCGCCCAAAAATACCCGCCCAAGGTCGGGCGCCAAGTTCGTCCAGCGGAAAAAGGCCACAAAAACGGTGGGCTATAGCCTTGGGGGTGGGGCTGGCCAACCTCGTCCGCCGGACTCGGAATGGCGCGAGACTTTGCGAGGCGCCTCCGTGTGACAAAAATAGGCCGCGGCACAGCCGCGCCCAAAAATACCCGCCCAAGGACGGGGCGCCAAGTTCGCCCAGCGGAAAAAGGCCACAAAAACGGGTGGGCTATAGCCTTGGGGGTGGGGCTGGCCAACTTCGTCCGCCTCGGACTCGAATGGCGCGAGACTTTGCGAGGCGCCTCCATGTGCCAAAATAGGCCGCGGGCACAGCCGCGCCTAAAAATACCCGCCCGAAGGCCGGGCGCCAAGTTCGCCCATCGGAAAAAGGCCACAAAACGGGTGGGCTATAGCCTTGGGGGTGGGGCTGGCCAACTCGTCCGCTCGGACTCGGAATGGCGCGAGACTTTGCGAGGTGCCTCCATGTGCCAAAATAGGCCATGGGCACAGCCGCGCCAAAAATACCCACCCGAAGGCCGGGCGCCAAGTTGGCCCAGCGGAAAAAGGCCACAAAAACGGGTGGGCTATAGCCTTGGGGGTGGGGCTGGCCAACTCGTCCGCCGGACTCGGAATGGCGCGAGACTTTGCGAGGTGCCTCCATGTGATAAAATAGGCCGCGGGCACAGCCACGCCAAAAATACCAGCCCGAAGGCCGGGACGCCCAGTTCGTCGAGCGTAAAACGGCCACATCAACTGGCGGTCTATAGCCTGGGGGGGTGGGGCTGGCCAACTTCGTCCGCCGGACTCGGAATGGCGCGAGACATTGCGAGGTGCCTCCTTGTGCCAAAAATAGGCCGCGGGCACAGCCGCGCCCAAAAATACCTGCCCAAAGGCCGGGCGCCAAGTCTCGTCCAGCGGAAAAAGGCACAAAAACAGGTGGGCTATAGCCTTGGGGGTGGGGCTGGCCAACTTCGTCCGCCCGGACTCGGAATGGCGCGAGACTTTGAGGCACTCCGTGTGCCAAAATAGTCATGGCACAGCCGCGCCCAAAAATACCCACCCAAGGCCGGGGCGCCAAGTTCGCCCAGCGGAAAACGCCCACAAAACGGGTGGGCTATAGCCTTGGGGTGGGGCTGGCCAACTTCGTCCGCCGGACTCGGAATGGCGCGAGACTTGCGAGGCGCCTCCGAGTGCAAAACCTCCGTGGGCACAGCCGCGCCAAAAATACCCGCCCGAAGGCCGGGCGCCAAGTTCGTCCAGCGGAAAAAGGCCACAAAAACGGGTGGGCTATAGCCTTGGGGGTGGGGCTGGCCAACTCGTCCGCCGGACTCGGAATGGCGCGAGACTTTGCGAGGCGCCTCCACGTGCAAAAAATAGGCCGCGGGCACAGCCACGCCCAAAAATACCAGCCCAAGGCCGGGCGCCAAGTTCGCCCAGCGAAAAAGGCCACAAAAACGGGTGGGCTATAGCCTTGGGGGTGGGGCTGGCCAACTTCGTCCGCCGGACTCGCAATGGCGCGAGACTTTGCGAGGCGCCTCCGAGGCAAATAGGCCGGGGCACAGCCGCGCCCAAAAAATACCCGCCCAAAGGGCGGAGCGCCAAGTTCGTCCAGCGGAAAAAGGCCACAAAAACGGGTGGGCTATAGCCTTGGGGGGTGGGGCTGCCCAACTTCGTCCGCCGGACTCGGAATGGCGCGAGACTTTGCGAGGTGCCTCCGTGTGCCAAAAATAGGCCGCGGCACAGCCGCGCCTAAAAATACCCGCCCAAAGGCCGGGCGCCAAGTCTGGCCCAGCGGAAAAAGGCCACAAAAACAGGTGGGCTATAGCCTTGGGGGTGGGGCTGGCCAACCGTCCGCCGGACTCGGAATGGCGCGAGACTTTGCGAGAGGCCTCCGAGTGCCGAAAATAGGGCGCGGGCACAGCAGCGCCCAAAAAATACCCGCCCGAAGGCCGGGCGCCAAGTTCGCCCAGCGGAAAAAGGCCACACAAACGGGTGGGCTATAGCCTTGGGGGGTGGGGCTGGCCCATTTCGTCCGCCGGACTCGGAATGGCGCGAGACTTCCGAGAGGCGCCCGTGTGCCACAAAAATAGGCTGGGCACAGCCGCGCCCAAAAATACCCGCCCGAAGGCCGGGCGCCAAGTTCGCCCAGCGGAAAAAGGCCACAAAAACGGGTGGGCTATAGCCTTGGGGGGTGGGCTGGCCAACTTGGTCCGCCGGACTCGGAATGGCGCGAGACTTTGCGAGGCGCCTCCGTGTGCCAAAAATAGGCCGCGGGCACAGCCGCGCCCAAAAATACCCGCCCGAAGGCCGGGGCGCCAAGTTCGCCCAGCGGAAAAAGGCCACAAAAACGGGTGGGCTATAGCCTTGGGGGGTGGGGCTGGCCAACTTCGTCCGCCGGACTCGGAATGGCGTGAGACTTTGCGAGGTGGCTCCATGTGCCAAAAATAGGTCGCGGGCACAGCCGCGCCCAAAATAACCGCCCCAAGGCCGGGGCGCCAAGTTGGCCCAGCGGAAAAGGCCACAAAACGGGTGGGCTATAGCCTTGGGGGTGGGGCTGGCCAACTGGTCCGCCGGACTCGGAATGGCGCGAGACTTTGCGAGGCGCCTCCGTGTGCCAAAATAGGCCGCGGGCACAGCCGCGCCCAAAAATACCCGCCCAAGGCCGGGCGCCAAGTTCGCCCAGCGGAAAAAGGCCACAAAAACGGTGGGCTATAGCCTTGGGGGTGGGGCTGGCCAACTTCGTCCGCCGGACTCGGAATGGCGCGAGACTTTGCGAGGGCCTCCGTGTGCCAAAAATAGGCCGGGCACAGCCGCGCCCAAAAATACCCGCCCGAAGGCCGGGCGCCAAGTTCGCCCAGCGGAAAAAGGCCACAAAACGGGTGGGCTATAGCCTTGGGGGTGGGGCTGGCCAACTCTGTCCGCCGGACTCGGAATGGCGCGAGACTTTCCGAGGCGCCTCCGTGTGCCAAAAATAGGCCATGGGCACAGCCGCGCCCAAAAATACCCGCCCAAGGCCGGGCGCCAAGTCTGGTCCAGCGGAAAAAGGCCACAAAAACGGGTGGGCTATAGCCTTGGGGGTGGGGCTGGCCAACTCTCGTCCGCCGGACTCGGAATGGCGCGAGACTTTGCGAGGGGCCTCCGTGTGCCAAAAATAGGCCGCGGGCACAGCCGCGCCAAAAATACCCGCCCGAAGGCCGGGCGCCAAGTTCGTCCAGCGGAAAAAGGCCACAAAACGGGTGGCTATAGCCTGGGGGTGGGGCTGGCCAACTTCGTCCGCCGGACTCGGAATGGCGCGACTTTTTGCGAGGCGCCTCCGTGTGTCAAAAATAGAACGCGGGCACAGCCGCCCCAAAAATACCCGCCCAAGGCCGGGCGCCAAGTTCGTCCAGCGGAAAAAGGCCACAAAAACGGGTGGGCTATAGCCTTGGGGGTGGGGCTGGCCAACTTCGTCCGCCGGACTCGGAATGGCGCGAGACTTTGCGAGGCGCCTCCGTGTGCCAAAAATAGGCGCGGGCACAGCCGCGCCAAAAAAAATACCCGCCCGAAGGCCGGGCGCCAAGTTGGCCCAGCGAAAAAGGCCACAAAAACGGGTGGGCTATAGCCTTGGGGGTGGGGCTGGCCAACTCGTCCGCCCGGACTCGGAATGGCGCGAGACTTTGCGAGGCACCTCCGTGTGCCAAAAATAGGCCGCAGGCACAGCCGCGCCTAAAAATACCCGCCCGAAGGCCGGGCGCCCAAGTTCGTCCAGCGGAAAAGGCCACAAAAACGGGTGGGCTATAGCCTTGGGGGGTGGGGCTGGCCCACTTTGTCCGCCGGACTCGGAATGGCGCGAGACTTTACGAGGGGCCTCCGTGTGCCAAAAATAGGACGCGGATACAGCCGCGCACAAAAATACCCGCACGATGGCCGGGGCGCCAAGTTCTTCCAGCGGAAAAAGGCCACACCAACCGGTGGGCTATAGCCTTGGGGGGTGGGGCTGGCCAACCTCGTCCGCCGGACTCGGAATGGCGCGAGACTTTGCGAGGCGCCTCCGTGTGCCAAAAATAGGTCGCGGGCACAGCCGCGCCCAAAAATACCCGCCCGAAGGCCGGGGCGCCAAGTTCGTCCAGCGGAAAAAGGCCACAAAAACGGGTGGGCTATAGCCTTGGGGGGTGGGGCTGGCCAACTTCGTCCGCCGGACTCGGAATGGCGCGAGACTTTGCGAGGCACCACCGTGTGCCAAAAATAGGCCGCGGGCACAGCCGCGCCCAAAAATACCCGCCCGAAGGCCGGGGCGCCAAGTTCGTCCAGCGTAAAATGGCCACAAAAACGGGTGGGCTATAGCCTTGGGGGGTGGGGCTGGCCAACTTCGTCCGCCGGACTCGGAATGGCGCGAGACTTTGCGAGGCGCCTCCGTGTGCCAAAAATAGGCCGCGGGCACAGCCGCGCCCAAAAATACCCGCCCGAAGCCGGGGCGCCAAGTTCGTCCAGCGGAAAAGGCCACAAAACGGGTGGGCTATAGCCTTGGGGGTGGGGCTGGCCAACTTGGGTCCGCCGGACTCGGAATGGCGCGAGACTTTGCGAGGCGCTCCGTGTGTCAAAAATAGGACGCGGGCACAGCGCGCCCAAAAATACCCGCCCGAAGGCCGGGCGCCAAGTTCATCCAGCGGAAAAAGGCCACAAAACGGGTGGGCTATAGCCTTGGGGGTGGGGCTGGCCAACTTCGTCCGCCGGACTCGGAATGGCGCGAGACTTTGCGAGGCGCCGTGTGTGCCAAAATAGGCCGCAGGCACAGCCGCGCCTAAAAATACCCGCCGAAGGCCGGGCGCCAAGTTCGTCCAGCGAAAAAGGCCACAAAAACGGGTGGGCTATAGCCTTGGGGGTGGGGCTGGCCAACTGGTCCGCCGGACTCGGAATGGCGAGACTTTGCGAGGCGCCTCCGTGCCAAAAAAATAGGCAGGGCACAGCGCGCCCAAAAATACCGCCCGAAGGCCGGGCGCAAGTTCGCCCAGCGGTAAAAGGCCACAAAAACGGGTGGGCTATAGCCTAGGGGGGTGGGGCTGGCCAACTTAATCCGCCGGACTCGGAATGGCGCGAGACTTTGCGAGGCGCCTCCGTGTGAAAAAATAGGCCGCGGGCACACCCCCGCCCACAAATACCACCCCCAAGGCCCGGCGCCAAGTTCGTCCAGCGGAAAAAGGCCACAAAAACGGGTGGGCTATAGCCTTGGGGGTGGGGCTGGCCAACTCGTCCGCCGGACTCGGAATGGCGAGACTTTGAGGCGCCCCGTGTGCCAAAAATAGGCCGCGGGCACAGCCGCGCCAAAAATACCCGCCCGAAGGCCGGGCGCCAAGTTCGCCCCAGCGAAAAAGGCCACAAAAACGGGTGGGCTATAGCCTTGGGGGTGGGCTGGCCAACTCGTCCGCCGGACTCGGAATGGCGCGAGACTTTTGAGAGGCACCACCGTGTGCCAAAAATAGGCCGCGGGCACAGCCGCGCCAAAAATACCCGCCCAAGGCCGGGCGCCAAGTTCGTCCAGCGGAAAAAGGCAAAAAAAACGGGTGGGCTATAGCCTTGGGGGGTGGGGCTGGCCAACTTCGTCCGCCGGACTCGGAATGGCGCGAGACTTTGCGAGGCGCCTCCGTGTGCCAAAAAATAGGCCGCGGGCACAGCCGCGCCCAAAAATACCCGCCCGAAGGCCGGGCGCCAGTTCGTCCAGCGAAAAAAGGCCAGAAAAACGGGTGGGCTATAGCCTTGGGGGTGGGGCTGGCAAACTTCGTCCGCCGGACTCGGAATGGCGCGAGACTTTGCGAGGGGCCTCCGTGTGCCAAAATAGGCCGCGGGCACAGCCGCGCCCAAAAATACCCGCCCGAAGGCCGGGGCGCCAAGTTCATCCAGCGGAAAAAGGCCACAAAAACGGGTGGGCTATAGCCTTGGGGGGTGGGGCTGGCCAACTACGTCCGCCGGACTCGGAATGGCGCGAGACTTTGCGAGGCGCCTCCGTGTGCCAAAAATAGGCCGCGGGCACAGTGTCTCACTATAATACCCGCCCTATGGCCTGTGAGCCAAGTTCGTCCAGCGGAAAAAGGCCACAAAAACGGGTGGGCTTTACCCTTGGGGGGTGGGGCTGGCCAACTTCGTCCGCCGGACTCGGAATGGCGCGAGACTTTGCGAGGCCCCTCCCGTGTGCCAAAAATAGGCCGCGGGCACAGCGCGCCCACAAATACCCGCCCGAAGGCCGGGTCACCAAGTTCGTCCAGCGGAAAAAGGCCACAAAAACGGGTGGGCTATAGCCTGGGGGTGGGGCTGGCCAACTCGTCCGTCCGCCGGACTCGGAATGGCGCGAGACTTTGCGAGGCGCCTCCGGAAAAAGGCCACAAAAGGACTTGGGGGTGGGGCACAGCAGCTCACGGGCACAGCCAAGCGCGCCCAAAAATACCCGCCCAAGGCCGGGCGCCAAGTTCGTCCAGCGAAAAAGGCCACAAAAACGGGTGGGCTATAGCCTTGGGGGTGGGGCTGGCCAACTTCGTCCGCCGGACTCGGAATGGCGCGAGACTTTGCGAGGCACCTCCGTGCAAAAAAAATAGGCCGCGGGCACAGCCGTGCCCAAAAATACCTGCTCGAAGGCCGGGGCGCCAAGTTCATCCAGCGGAAAAGGCCACAAAAACGGGTGGGCCATAGCCTTGGGTGGTGGGGCTGGCCCACTTCGTCCGCCGGACTCGGAATGGCGCGAGACTTTGCGAGGCACCTCCGTGTGCCAAAATAGGCCGCGGGCACAGCCGCGCCAAAAATACCCGCCCAAGGCCGGGCGCCAAGTCCGCCCAGCGGAAAAAGGCCACAAATACGGGTGGGCTATAGCCTTGGGGGTGTGGGCTGGCCAACTTCGTCCGCCGGTCTGGGAATGGCACGAGACTTTGCGAGGCGCCTCCGTGTGCCAAAAATAGGCCGCGGGCACAGCCGCGCCCAAAAATACCGGCCCGAAAGCCGGGGCGACAAGTTCGTCCAGCAGAAAAAGGCCACAAAAACGGGTGGGCTATATCCTTGGGGGGTGGGGCTGGCCAACTTCGTCCGCCGGACTCGGAATGGCACGAGACTTTGCGAGGCGCCTCCGTGTGCCAAAATAGGACGCGGGCCCCGCCGCGCCCAAAAATACCCGCCCAAGGCCGGGCGCCAAGTTCATCCAGCGGAAAAAGGCCACAAAAACGGGTGGGCTATAGCCTTGGGGGTGGGGCTGGCCAACTTCGTCCGCCGGACTCGGAATGGCGCGAGACTTTGCGAGGCGCCTCCGTGTGCCAAAATAGGCCGCGGGCACAGCCGCGCTAAAAAAAATACCCGCCACAAGGCCGGGACGCCAATTTCCTCCAGCGGTAAAATGCCCCAAAAATGGGTGGGCTTTATCCTTGGGGTTTGGGGCTGGCCAACTTCGTCCGCCTGACTCGGAATGGCCCGAGACTTTGCGAGGCGCCTCCGTGTTCAAAAAATAGGCCACGGGCACAGCCGCGCCCAAAATGACCCGCCCGAAGGCCGGGCGCCAAGTTCGTCCAGCGGAAAAAGGCCACAAAACGGGTGGGCTATAGCCTTGGGGGTGGGGCTGGCCAACTCGTCCGCCGGACTCGGAATGGCGCGAGACTTTGCGAGGCACTCCGTGTGCCAAAAATAGGCCGCGGGCACAGCCGCGCCCAAAAATACCCGCCCGAAGGCCGGGCGCCAAGTTCGCCCAGCGGAAAAAGGCCACAAAAACGGGTGGGCTATAGCCTTGGGGGTGGGGCTGGCCAACTTCGTCCGCCGGACTCGGAATGGCGCGAGACTTTGCGAGGCGCCTCCGTGTGCAAAAATAGTCCCGGGCACAGCCGCGCCTAAAAATACCCGCCCAAGGGCGGGGCGCCAAGTTCGTCCAGCGGAAAAAGGCCACAAAACGGGTGGGCTATAGCCTTGGGGGTGGGGCTGGCCAACTTGGTCCGCCGGACTCGGAATCGGAATGGCGCGAGACTTTGCGAGGCGCCTCCGTGCCAAAAAATAGGCCGCGGGCACAGCCGCGCCAAAAATACCCGCCCGAAGGCCGGGCGCCAAGTTCGCCCAGCGGAAAAGGCCACAAAAACGGGTGGGCTATAGCCTTGGGGGTGGGGCTGGCCAACTCGTCCGCCCGGACTCGGAATGGCGCGAGACTTTGCGAGGCGCCTCCGTGTGCCAAAAATAGGCCGCGTGGGCACAGCCGCGCCCAAAATACCCGCCCGAAGGCCGGGCGCCAAGTTCGCCCAGCGGAAAAAGGCCACAAAACGGGTGGGCTATAGCCTTGGGGTGGGGCTGGCCAACCTCGTCCGCCGGACTCGGAATGGCGCGAGACTTTGCGAGGCGCCTCCGTGTGTCAAAAATAGGCGCGGGCAGAGCCGCCCCCAAAAATCCCCCCCCCAAGGCCGGGCCGCCAACTACCACCAGCGGAAAAAGGCCACAAAAACGGGTGGGCTATAGCCTTGGGGGGGGGGGCGGGCCAACTTCGTCCGCCGGACTCGGAATGGCGCGAGACTTTGCGAGGCACCTCCGTGTGCAAAGAATAGGCCGTGGGCAGAACCGCGCCCAAAAATACCCGCCCAAGGCTGGGGCGCCAAGTTTGTCCAGCGGAAAAGGCCACAAAACGGGTGGGCTATAGCCTTGGGGGTGGGGCTGGCCAACTGTCCGCCGGACTCGGAATGGCGCGAGACTTTGCGAGGCGCCTCCGTGTGCAAAAATAGGTCGCGGGCACAGCCGCGCCCAAAAATACCCGCCCGAAGGCCGGGCGCCAAGTTGGTCCAGCGGAAAAAGGCCCCAAAACCGGGTGGGCATCAGCCTAGGGTTTGGGGCTGGGCTCCGTCGTGCGCCGGACTCGGAATGGCGCGAGACTTTGCGAGGCGCCTCCGTGTGCCAAAAAAAATAGGCCGCGGGCACAGCCGCGCCAAAAATACCCGCCCAAGGCCAGGGCGCCAAGTCTGGTCCAGCGGAAAAAGGCCACAAAACGGGTGGGCTATAGCCTTGGGGGTGGGGCTGGCCAACTTCGTCCGCCGGACTCGGAATGGCGCGAGACTTTGAGAGGGCCTCCGTGTGCAAAAATAGGCCGCGGCACAGCCGCGCCTAAAAATACCCGCCCAAGGCCGGGCGCCAAGTTCGGCCCAGCGGAAAAAGGCCACAAAAACGGGTGGGCTATAGCCTTGGGGGTGGGGCTGGCCAACTCGTCCGCCGGACTCGGAATGGCGCGAGACTTTGCGAGGCGCCCCGTGTGCCAAAATAGGCCGCGGGCACAGCCGCGCCCAAAAATACCCCCCCAAGGCCGGGCGCCAAGTTCGTCCAGCGAAAAAGGCCACAAAAACGGGTGGGCTATAGCCTTGGGGGTGGGCTGGCCAACTCGTCCGCCGGACTCGGAATGGCGCGAGACTTTGCGAGGCGCCTCCGTGTGCCAAAAATAGGCCGCAGGGGCACAGCCGCGCCAAAAATACCCGCCCGAAGGCCGGGGCGACAAGTTCGTCCAGCGGAAAAAGGCCACAAAAACGGGTGGGCTATAGCCTTGGGGGGTGGGGCTGGCCAACTTCGGCCGCCGGACTCGGAATGGCGCGAGACTTTGCGAGGCGCTCCGTGTGCCAAAAATAGGCCGGGGGCACAGCCGCGCCCAAAAATACCCGCCCGAAGGCCGGGGCGCCAAGTTCGTCCAGCGGAAAAAGGCCACAAAAACGGGTGGGCTATAGCCTTGGGGGGTGGGGCTGGCCAACTTCGTCCGCTCGGACTCGGAATGGCGCGAGACTTTGCGAGGCGCCTCCGTGTGCCAAAATAGGCCGCGGGCACAGCCGCGCCCAAAAATACCGCCCGAAGGCCGGGCGCCAAGTTCGGCCCAGCGGAAAAAGGCCACAAAAACGGGTGGGCTATAGCCTTGGGGGTGGGGCTGGCCAACTTCGTCCGCCGGACTCGGAATGGCGCGAGACTTTACGAGGCACCTCCGTGTGCCAAAATAGGCCGGGGGCACAGCCGCGCTCAAAAATACCCGCCCGAAGGCTGGGGCGCCAAGTTTGTCCAGCGGAAAAAGGCCACAAAAACGGGTGGGCTATAGCCTTGGGGGTGGGGCTGGCCAACTCTCGTCCGCCGGACTCGGAATGGCGCGAGACTTTGCGAGGCGCCTCCGTGTGCCAAAATAGGCCGCGGGCACAGCCGCGCCTAAAAATACCCGCCCGAAGGCCGGGCGCCAAGTTCGTCCAGCGGAAAAGGCCACAAAACGGGTGGGCTATAGCCTTGGGGGTGGGGCTGGCCCACTTCGTCCGCCGGACTCGGAATGGTGCGAGACTTTGCGAGGCGCCTCTGTGTACCAAAAATAGGCCGCGGGCACAGCCGCGCCCAAAAATACCCGACAGAAAGCCGGGGCGCAAAGTTCGTCCAGAGGAAAAAGGCCGCAAAAACGGGTGGGCTATAGCCTTGGGGGGGGGGGCTGGCCAACTTCGTCCGCCCGGACTCGGAATGGCGCGAGACTTTGCGAGGCGCCCCGTGTGCCAAAAATAGGCCGCGGGCACAGCCGCGCCAAAAATACCCGCCCAAGGCCGGGCGCCAAGTTCGTCCAGCGAAAAAGGCCACAAAAACGGGTGGGCTATAGCCTTGGGGGTGGGGCTGGCCAACTCGTCCGCCGGACTCGGAATGGCGCGAGACTTTGCGAGGCGCCTCCGTGTGCCAAAATAGGACGGCGTGCACAGCCGCACCCAAAATAACCGCCCGAAGGCCGGGGCGCCATGTTCGCCCAGCGGAAAAAGGCCACAAAAACGGGTGGGCTATAGCCTTGGGGGGTGGGGCTGGCCAACTTCGTCCGCCGGACTCGGAATGGCGCGAGACTTTGCGAGGCACCTCCGTGTGGCAAAAATAGGCCGCGGGCACAGCCGCGCCCAAAAATACCAGCCCAAAGGCCGGGGCGCCAAGTTCGTCCAGCGGAAAAAGGCCACAAAAACGGGTGGGCTATAGCCTTGGGGGTAGGGCTGGCCAACTCGTCCGCCGGACTCGGAATGGCGCGAGACTTTGCGAGGGCCTCCGTGTGCAAAAATAGGCCGCGGGCACAGCCGCGCCAAAAATACCCCGCCCGAAAGGCCGGGCGTCAAGTTTGTCCAGCGGAAAAAGGCCACAAAAACGGGTGGGCTATAGTCTTGGGGGGTGGGGCTGGCCAACTTCGTCCGCCGGACTCAGAATGGCGCGAGACTTTACGAGGCACCTTCGTGTGCCAAAAATAGGCCGCGGGCACAGCCGCGCTCAAAAATACCCGCCCGAAGGCTGGGGCGCCAAGTTTGTCCAGCGGAAAAAGGCCACAAAAACGGGTGGGCTATAGCCTTGGGGGGTGGGGCTGGCCAACTTCGTCCGCCGGACTCGGAATGGCGCGAGACTTTGCGAGGCGCCTCCGTGTGCCAAAAATAGGCCGCGGACACAGCCGCACCCAAAAATACCCGCCCGAAGGCCGGGGCGCCAAGTTCGTCCAGCGGAAAAAGGCCACAAAAACGGGTGGGCTATAGCCTTGGGGGGTGGGGCTGGCCAACTTCGTCCGCCGGACTCTGAATGGCGCGAGACTTTGCGAGGCACCTCCGTGTGCCCAAAATAGGCCGCGGTCACAGCCGCGCCCAAAAGTACCAACCTGAAGGCCTGGGCGCCAAGTTCGTCCATCGGAAAAAGGCCACAAAAACGGGTGGGCTATAGCCTTGGGGGGTGGGGCTGGCCAACTTCGTCCGCCGGACTCGGAATGGCGCGAGACATTGCGAGGTGCCACCGTGTGCAAAAAAATAGATCGCGGCACAGCCGCGCTCAAAAATACCCGCCCGAAGTCCGGGGCGCCAAGTTCATCCAGCGGAAAAAGGCCACAAAAACGGGTGGGCTATAGCCTTGGGGGGTGGGGCTGGCCAACTTCGTCCGCCGGACTCGGAATGGCGCGAGACTTTGCGAGGCGCCTCCGTGTGCCAAAAATAGGCCGCGGGCACAGCCGTACTCAAAAATACCCGCCCGAAGGCCGGGGCGCCAAGTTCGTCCAGCGGAAAAATGGCCAAAAAACGGGTGGCCTATAGCCTTGGGGGTGGGGCTGGCCAACTCGTCCGCCGGCCTCGGAATGGCGCGAGACATTGCGAGGCGCCACCGTGTGCCAAAAAATAGGTCGGGGCACAGCCGCGCCTAAAAATACCCGCCCGAAGTCTGGGCGCCAAGTTCGCCCCAGCGGAAAAAGGCCACAAAACGGGTGGGCTATAGCCTTGGGGGTGGGGCTGGCCAACTGGTCCGCCCGGACTCGGAATGGCGCGAGACTTTGCGAGGCGCCACCGTGTGCCAAAAATAGGCCGCGGGCACAGCCGCGCCCAAAAAATACCCGCCCAAGGCCTGGGGCGCCAAGTTCGTCCAGCGAAAAAGGCCACAAAACGGGTGGGCTATAGCCTTGGGGGTGGGGCTGGCCAACTGTCCGTCCCGGACTCGGAATGGCGCGAGACTTTGCGAGGCACCTCCGTGTGCAAAAAATATGCCGCGGGCACAGTCGCGCCCAAAAATACCCGCCCAAGGCCGGGCGCCAAGTTTGTCCAGCGGAAAAAGGCCACAAAAACGGGTGGGCTATAGCCTTGGGGGGTGGGGCTGGCCAACTTCGTCCGCCGGACTCGGAATGGTGCGAGACATTGCGAGGCGCCTCCGTGTGCCAAAAATAGGCCCCGGGCACAGCCGTGCCCAAAAATACCCGCCCGAAGGCAGGGTCGCCAAGTTCGTCCAGCGGAAAAAGGCCACAAAAACGGGTGGGCTATAGCCTTGGGGAGTGGGGCTGGCCAACTTCGTCCGCCGGACTCGGAATGGTGCGAGACTTTATGAGGTGCCTCCGTGTGCCAAAAATAGGCCGCGGGCATAGCCGCGCCCAAAAATACCCGCCCGAAGGCCGGGGCGCCAAGATCGTCCAGCGGAAAAAGGCCACAAAAACGGGTGGGCTATAACCTTGGGGGGTGGGGCTGGCCAACTTCGTCCACCGGACTCGGAATGGCGTGAGACTTTGCAAGGCACCTCCGTGTGCCAAAAATAGGCCGCGGGCACAGTCGCGCCCAAAAATACCCGCCCGAAGGCCGGGGCGCCAAGTTCGTCAAGCGGAAAAAGGCCACAAAAACGGGTGGGCTATAGCCTTGGGGGTGGGGCTGGCCAACTCGTCCGCCGGACTCGGAATGGCGCGAGACTTTGCGAGGCACCCCGTGTGTGCCAAAATACGCCGCGGGCACAGCCGCGCCAAAAATACCCGCCCGAAGGCCGGGCGCCAAGTTCGTCCAGCGGAAAAGGCCACAAAACGGGTGGGTTATTGCCTGGGGGGGTGGGGCTGGCCAACTTCGTCCGCCAAAGTCTGATTGGCGCGAGACTTTGCGAGGCAACTCCGAGTGCCCAAAATAGGCCGCGGGCACAGCCGCGCCCAAAAATACCCGCCCGAAGGCCGGGGCGCCAAGTTCGTCCAGCGAAAAAAGGCCACAAAAATGGGTGGGTTATAGCCTTGGGGGGTGGGGCTGGCCAACTTCGTCCGCCGGACTAGGAATGGCGCGAGACTTCGCGAGGCGTCTCCGTGTGCCAAAAATAGGCCGCGAGCACAGCCGCGCCCAAAAATACCCGCCCGAACGCCGGGGCGCCAAGTTCGTCCAGCGGAAAAAGGCCACAAAAACGGGTGGGCTATAGCCTCAGGGGGTGGGGCTGGCCAACTTCGTCCGCCGGACTAGGAATGGCGCGAGACTTTGCGAGGCGCCTCCGTGTGCCAAAAATAGGCCGCGGCCACAGCCCCGCCAAAAAATACCCGCCCGAAGGCCGGGGCGCCAAGTTCGCCCAGCGGAAAAAGGCCACAAAAATGGGTGGGCTATAGCCTTGGGGGGTGGGGCTGGCCAACTTCGTCCGCCGGACTCGGAATGGCGCGAGACTTTGCGAGGCATCTCCGTGTGCCCAAAATAGGCCGCGGGCACAGCCGCGGCCAAAAATACCCGCTCGAAGGCCGGGGCGCCAAGTTCGTCCAGCGAAAAAAGGCCACAAAAATGGGTGGGTTATAGCCTTGGGGGGTGGGGCTGGCCAACTTCGTCCGCCGGACTTGGTATGGCGCGAGACTTGCGAGGCGCCCGTGTGCCAAAAATAGGCCGCGGGCACAGCCGCGCCCAAAAATACCCGCCCGAAGGCCGGCGTGCCAAGTTCGTCCAGCGGAAAAAGGCCACAAAAACGGGTGGGCCATAGCCTTGGGGGGTGGGGCTGGCCAACTTCGTCCGCCGGACTCGGAATGGCGCGAGACTTTGTGAGGCGCCTCCATGTGCCAAAAATAGGCCGCGGCCAGAGCCGCGATAGAAAATACCCGCCCAAAGGCCGGGACGCCAAGTCCGTCCAGCGGAAAAAGGCCACAAAAACGGGTGGGCCATAGCCTTGGGTGGTGGGGCTGGCCAACTTCGTCCGCCGGACTCGGAATGGCGCGAGACTTTGCGAGGCACCTCCGTGTGCCAAACATAGGCCACGGGCACAGCCGCGCCCGCAAATACCCACCCGAAGGCCGGGGCGCCAAGTTCGTCCTGCGGAAAAAGTCCACAAAAACGGGTGGGCTATAGCCTTGGGGGGTGGGGCTGGCCAACTTCGTCCGCCGGACTCGGAATGGCGCGAGACTTTGCGAGGCACCTCCGTGTACCAAAAATAGGCCGCGGGCACATCCGCGCCCAAAAATACCCGCCCGAAGGCCGGGGTGCCAAGTTCGTCCAGCGGAAAAAGGCCACAAAAACGGGTGGGCTATAGCCTTGGGGGGTGGGGCTGGCCAACTTCGTCCGCCGGACTCGGAATGGCGCGAGACATTGCGAGCCACCTCCGTGTGCTAAAAATAGGCCGCGGGCACAGCCGTACCCAAAAATACCCACCCGAAGGCCGGGGCGCCATGTTCGTCCAGCTGAAAAAGGCCACAAAAACGGGTGGGCTATAGCCTTGGGGGGTGGGGCTGGCCAACTTCGTCCGCCGGACTCGGAATGGCGCGAGACGTTGCGAGCCACCTCCGTGTACTAAAAATAGGCCGCGGGCACAGCCGCGCCCAAAAATACCCACCCGAAGGCCGGGGCGCCATGTTCGTCCAGCTGAAAAAGGCCACAAAAACGGGTGGGCTATAGCCTTGGGGGGTGGGGCTGGCCAACTTCGTCCGCCGGACTCGGAATGGCGCGAGACTTTGCGAGGCGCCTCCGTGTACCAAAAATAGGCCGCGGGCACATCCGCGCCCAAAAATACCCGCCCGAAGGCCGGGGCGCCAAGTTCGTCCAGCGGAAAAAGGCCACAAAAACGGGTGGGCTATAGCCTTAGGGGGTGGGGCTGGCCAACTTCGTCCGCCGGACTCAGAATGGCGCGAGACTTTGCAAGGCGCCTCCGTGTACCAAAAATAGGCCGCGGGCACATCCGCGCCCAAAAATAACCGCCCGAAGGCCGGGGCGCCAAGTTCGTCCAGCGGAAAAAGGCCACAAAAACGAGTGGGCTATAGCCCTTGGGGGTGGGGCTGGCCAACTTCGTCCGCCGGACTCGGAATGGCGCGAGACTTTGCGAGGCGCCTCCGTTTACCAAAAATAGGCCGCGGGCACATCCGCGCCCAAAAATACCCGCCCGAAGGCCGGGGCGCCAAGTTCGTCCAGCGGAAAAAGGCCACAAAAACGGGTGGGCTATAGCCTTGGGGGGTGGGGCTGGCCAACTTCGTCCGCCGGACTCAGAATGGCGCGAGACTTTGCGAGGCACCTCCGTGTGCCAAAAATAGGCCACGGGCACAGCCGCGCCCGCAAATACCCGCCCGAAGGCCGGGGCGCCAAGTTCGTCCAGCGGAAAAAGGCCACAAAAACGGGTGGGCTATAGCCTTGGGGGGTGGGGCTGGCCAACTTCGTCCGCCGGACTCGGAATGGCGCGAGACTTTGCGAGGCGCCTCCGTGTACCAAAAATAGGCCGCGGCCACAGCCGTGCCCAAAAAGACCCGCCCGAAGGCCGGGTGCCAAGTTCGTCCTGCGGAAAAAGGCCACAAAAACGGGTGGGCTATAGCCTTAGGGGGTGGGGCTGGCCAACTTCGTCCGCCGGACTCGGAATGGCGCGAGACTTTGCGAGGCACATCCGTGTGCCAAAAATTGGCCGCGGGCACAGCCGTACCCAAAAATACCCACCCGAAGGCCGGGGCGCCATGTTCGTCCAGCTGAAAAAGGCCACAAAAACGGGTGGGCTATAGCCTTGGGGGGTGGGGCTGGCCAACTTCGTCCGCCGGACTCGGAATGGCGCGAGACTTTGCGAGCCACCTCCGTGTGCTAAAAATAGGCCGCGGGCACAGCCGTACCCAAAAATACCCACCCGAAGGCCGGGGCGCCATGTTCGTCCAGCTGAAAAAGGCCACAAAAATGGGTGGGCTATAGCCTTGGGGGGTGGGGCTTGCCAACTTCGTCCGCCGGACTCGGAATGGCGCGAGACGTTGCGATCCACCTCCGTGTACTAAAACTAGGCCGCGGGCACAGCCGCGCCCAAAAATACCCACCCGAAGGCCGGGGCGCCATGTTCGTCCAGCTGAAAAAGCCCACAAAAACGGGTGGTCTATAGCCTTGGGGGGTGGGGCTGGCCAACTTCGTCCGCCGGACTCAGAATGGCGCGAGACTTTGCGAGGTGCCTCCGTGTGCAAAAATAGGCCGTGGGCACAGCCGCGCCCAAAAATACCCCCCCGAAGGCCGGGTCGCCAAGTCGTCCTGCGGAAAAAGGCCACAAAAACTGGTGGGCTATAGCCTTGGGGGGTGGGGCTGGCCAACTTCGTCCGCCGGACTCGGAATGGCGCGAGACTTTGCGAGGCACCTCCGTGTGCCAAAAATAGGCCGCGGGCAAAGCCGCGCCCAAAAATAGCCGCCTGAAGCCCGGGGCGCCAAGTTCGTCCAGCGGAAAAAGGCCACAAAAACGGGTGGGCTATAGCCTTGGGGGGTGGGGCTGGCCAACTTCGTCCGCCGGACTCGGAATGGTACGAGACTTTGGGAGGCGCCCCCGTGTGCTAAAAATAGGCCGCGGACACAGCCGCGCCCAAAAATACCCACCCGAAGGCCGGGGTGCCATGTTCGTCCATCTGAAAAAGGCCACAAAAACAGGTGGGCTATAGCCTTGGGGGGTGGGGCTGGCGAACGTCGTCCGCCGGACTCGGAAAGGCGTGAGACTTTGCGAGACGCCTCCATGTGCCAAAAATAGTCCGCGGGCACAGCCGCGCCTAATAATACCCACCCGATGGCCGGGGCGCCAAGTTCGTCCAGCGGAAAAAGGCCACAAAAACGGGTGCGCTATAGCCTTGGGGGGTGGGGCTGGCCAACTTCGTCCGCCGGACTCGGAATGGCGCGAGACTTTGCGAGGTGCCTCCGTGTGCAAAAATAGACCGCGGGCACAGCCACGCCCAAAAATACCTGCCCGAAGGCCGGGGCGCCAAGTTCGTCCTGCGGAAAAAGTCCACAAAAACTGGTGGCCTATAGCCTTGGGGGGTGGGGCTGGCCAACTTCGTCCGCCGGACTCGGAATGGCGCGAGACTTTGCGAGGCACCTCCGTGTGCCAAAAATAGGCCGCAGGTGCAGCCGCGCCCAAAAATACCCATCCGAAGGCCGGGGCGCCAAGTTCGTCCAGCGGAAAAAGGCCACAAAAACGGGTGGGCTATAGCCTTGGGGGGTGGGGCTGGCCAACTTCGTCCGCCGGACTCGGAATGGCGCGAGACTTTGTGAGGCACCTCCATGTGCCAAACATAGGCCGCGGGCACAGCCGTGCCCAAAAATACCCGTCCGAAGGCCGGGGCGCCAATTCGTCCAACGGAAAAAGGCCACAAAAACGGGTGGGCTATAGCCTTGGGGGGTGGGGCTGGCCAACTTCGTCCGCCGGACTCGGAATGGCGCGAGACTTTGTGAGGCGCCTCCGTGTGCCAAAAATAGGCCGCGGGCACAGCCGCGCCCCAAAATACCCGCCCCAAGGCCGGGGCGCCAAGTTCATCCAGCGGAAAAAGGCCACAAAAACGGGTGGTCTATAGCCTTGGGGGGTGGGGCTGGCCAACTTCGTCCGCCGGACTCAGAATGGCGCGAGACTTTGCGAGGTGCCTCCGTGTGCCAAAATAAGCCCCCGGCAAAGCCGCCCCCAAAAAAACCCCCCAAGGCCGGGCGCCAAGTCGTCCTGCGGAAAAAGGCCACAAAAACTGGTGGGCTATAGCCTTGGGGGGTGGGGCTGGCCAACTTCGTCCGCCGGACTCGGAATGGCGCGAGACTTTGCGAGGCACCTCCGTGTGCCAAAAATAGGCCGCGGGCAAAGCCGCGGCCAAAAATACCCGTCCGAAGGCCGGGGCGCCAAGTTCGTCCAGCGGAAAAAGGCCACAAAAACGGGTGGGCTATAGCCTTGGGGGGTGGGGCTGGCCAACTTCGTCCGCCGGACTCGGAATGGCGCGAGACTTTGTGAGGCGCCTCCGTGTGCCAAAAATAGGCCGCGGGCGCAGCCGCGCCCCAAAATACCAGCCCCAAGGCCGGGGTGCCAAGTTCATCCAGCGGAAAAAGGCCACAAAAACGGGTGGGCCATAGCCTTGGGGCGTGGGGCTGGCCAACTTCGTCCGCCGGACTCAGAATGGCGCGAGACTTTGCGAGGCGCCTCCGTGTGCCAAAATTAGGCCGCGGGCACAGCCGCGCCCAAAAATACCCGCCCGAAGGCCGGGGCGCCAAGTTCCTCGAGCGGAAAAAGGCCACAAAAACGGGTGGGCTATAGCCTTGGGGGGAGGGGCTGGCGCGAGACTTTGCGAGGTGCCTCCGTGAGCCAAAAATAGGCCGCGGGCCCAGCCGCGCCCAAAAATAACCGCCCGAAGGCCGGGGCGCCAAGTTCGTCCAGCGGAAAAAGGCCACAAAAACGGGTGGGCTATAGCCTTGGGGGGTGGGGCGGGCCAACTTCGTCCGCCGGACTCGGAATGGGGCGAGACTTTGCGAGGCACCTCCGTGTGGTAAAAATAGGCTGCGGGCACAGCCGCGCCCAAAAATACTCACCCGAAGACCGGGGCGCCAAGTTCGTCCAGCGGAAAAAGGCCACAAAAACGGGTGGGCTATAGCCTTGGGGGGTGGGGCTGGCCAACTTCGTCCGCCGGACTCGGAATGGCGCGAGACTTTGCGAGGCGCCTCCGTGTGCCAAAAATAGGCCGCGGGCACAGCCGCACACAAAAATACCCGCCCGAAGGCCGGGGCGCCAAGTTCATCCAGCGGAAAAAGGCCACAAAATCGGGTGGGCTACAGCCTTGCGTGGTGGGGCTGGCCAACTTCGTCCGCCGGACTAGGAATGGTGCGAGACTTTGCGAGGCACCTCCGTGTGCCAAAAATAGGCCGCGGGCACAGCCGCGCCCAAAAATACCCTCCCAAAGGCCGGGGCGCCAAGTTCGTCCAGCGGAAAAAGAACACAAAAACGGGTGGGCTATAGCCTTGGGGGGTGGGGCTGGCCAACTTCGTCCGTCGGACTCGGAATGGCGTGAGACTTTACGAGGTCCCTCCGTGTGCCAAAAATAGGCCGCGGGCACAGCCGCGCACAAAAATATCCGCCCGAAGGCCGGGGCCCCAAGTTCGTCCAGCGGAAAAAGGCCACAAAAACGGGTGGGCTATAGCCTTGGGGGGTGGGGCTGGCCAACTTCGTCCGCCGGACTCGGAATGGCGCGAGACTTTGCGAGGAGCCTCCGTGTGCCAAAAATAGGCCGCGGGCACAGCCGCGCCCCAAAATACCCGCCCCAAGGCCGGGGCGCCAAGTTCATCCAGCGGAAAAAGGCCACAAAAACGGGTGGGCTATAGCCTTGGGTGGTGGAGCTGGCCAACCCGTCCCGCCGGACTCGGAATTGCGGGAGACATTGCAGGCGCCTCCGTTTGCCAAAAATAGGCCGCGGGCACAGCCGCGCCCAAAAATACCCGCCCGAAGGCCGGGGCGCCAAGTTCGTCCAGCGGAAAAAGGCCACAAAAACGGGTGGGCTATAGCCTTGGGGGGTGGGGCTGGCCAACTACGTCCGCCGGACTCGGAATGGCGCGAGGCTTTGCGAGTCGCCTTCGTGTGCCAAAATTATGCCGCGGGCACAGTCGCGCCCCAAAATACCCGCCCGCAGGCCGGGCGCCAAGTCTGGCCCAGCGGAAAAAGGCCACAAAAACGGGTGGGCTATAGCCTTGGGGGGTGGGGCTGGCCAACTTCGTCCGCCGGACTCGGAATGGCGCGAGACTTTGCGACGCGCCTCCGTGTGCCAAAAATAGGCCGCGGGCTCAGCCACACCAAATAATACACGCCCGAAGGCCGGGGCGCCAAGTTCGTCCAGCGGAAAAAGGCCACAAAAACGGGTGGGCTATAGCCCTGGGGGGTGGGGCTGGCCAACTTCGTCCGCCGAAGTCGGAATGGCGCGAGACTTTTCGAGGCGCCTCCGTGTGCCAGAAATAGGCCGCGGGCGCAGCCGCTCCCAAAAATACCTGCCCGAAGGCCGGGGCGCCAAGTTCGTCCAGCGGAAAAAGGCCACAAAAACGGGTGGGCTATAGCCTTGGGGGGTGGGGCTGGCCAACTTCGTCCGCCGGACTCGGAATGGCGCGAGACTTTGCGAGGCGCCTCCGTTTGTCAAAAATAGGCCGCGGGCACAGCCGCGCCCAAAAATACCGGCCCGAAGGCCGGGGCTCCAAGTTCGTCCAGCGGAAAAAGGCCACAAAAACGGGTGGGCTATAGCCTTGGGGGGTGGGGCTGGCCAACTTCGTCCGCTGGACTCGGAATGGCGCGAGGCTTTTCGAGGCGCCTCCGTGTGCCAAAAATAGGCCGCGGACACAGCCGCGCCCAAAAATACCCGGCCGAAGGCCGTGGCGCCAAGTTCGTCCAGCGGAAAAAGGCCACAAAAACGGGTGGGCTATAGCCTTGGGGGTGGGGCTGGCCCACTCTCGTCCGCCCGGACTCGGAATGGCGCGAGACTTCGGGAGGCGCTCCGTGTGCAAAAAAATAGGTCATGGACACAGCCGCGTCCAAAAATACCCGCCCAAGGCCGTGGCGCCAAGTTCGTCCAGCGGAAAAAGGCCACAAAAACGGGTGGGCTATAGCCTTGGGGGTGGGGCTGGCCAACCACGCCCGCCGGACTCGGAATGGCGCGAGGCTTTGCGAGGCGCCTTCGTGTGCCAAAATTAGTCCGCGTGCACAGTCGAGCCCAAAAATACCCGCCAGAAGGCCGGGGCGCCAAGTACGACCAGCGGAACAAGTCCACAAAAACGGTTGGGCTATAGCCTTGGGGGTGGGGCTGGCCAACTCGTCCTCCGGACTCGGAATGGTGCGAGACTTTGCGAGGCACCTCCGTGTGCCAAAAATAGGCGGCGGGCACAGCCGCGCCAAAATTACCCTCCCAAAGGCCGGGTCGCCATGTTCGTCCAGCGTAAAAAGAACACAAAAACGGGTGGGCTATAGCCTTGGGGGGTGGGGCTGGCCAACTTCGTCCGTCGGACTCGGAATGGCGTGAGACTTTACGAGGTCCCTCCGTGTGCCAAAAATAGGCCGCGGGCACAGCCGCGCACAAAAATATCCGCCCGAAGGCCGGGGCCCCAAGTTCGTCCAGCGGAAAAAGGCCACAAAAACGGGTGGGCTATAGCCTTGGGGGGTGGGGCTGGCCAACTTCGTCCGCCGGACTCGGAATGGCGCGAGACTTTGCGAGGAGCCTCCGTGTGCCAAAAATAGGCCGCGGGCACAGCCGCGCCCCAAAATACCCGCCCCAAGGCCGGGGCGCCAAGTTCATCCAGCGGAAAAAGGCCACAAAAACGGGTGGGCTATAGCCTTGGGTGGTGGAGCTGGCCAACTTCGTCCGCCGGACTCGGAATTGCGGGAGACATTGCGAGGCGCCTCCGTTTGCCAAATATAGGCCGCGGGCACAGCCGCGCCCAAAAATACCCGCCCGAAGGCCGGGGCGCCAAGTTCGTCCAGCGGAAAAAGGCCACAAAAACGGGTGGGCTATAGCCTTGGGGGGTGGGGCTGGCCAACTACGTCCGCCGGACTCGGAATGGCGCGAGGCTTTGCGAGGCGCCTTCGTGTGCCAAAATTAGGCCGCGGGCACAGTCGCGCCCAAAAATACCCGCCCGAAGGCCGGGGCGCCAAGTTCGTCCAGCGGAAAAAGGCCACAAAAACGGGTGGGCTATAGCCTTGGGGGGTGGGGCTGGCCAACTTCGTCCGCCGGACTCGGAATGGCGCGAGACATTGCGACGCGCCTCCGTGTGCAAAAAATAGGCCGCGGGCAATGCCGCACCAAATAATACCCGCCCGAAGGCCGGGGCGCCAAGTTCGTCCAGCGGAAAAAGGCCACAAAAACGGGTGGGCTATAGCCTTGGGGGGTGGGGCTGGCCAACTTCGTCCGCCGAAGTCGGAATGGCGCGAGACTTTGCGAGGCGCCTCCGTGTGCCAGAAATAGGCCGCGGGCGCAGCCGCTCCCAAAAATACCTGCCCGAAGGCCGGGGCGCCAAGTTCGTCCAGCGGAAAAAGTCCACAAAAACGGGTGGGCTATAGCCTTGGGGGGTGGGGCTGGCCAACTTCGTCCGCCGGACTCGGAATTGCGCGAGACTTTGCGAGGCGCCTCCGTTTGTCAAAAATAGGCCGCGGGCACAGCCGCGCCCAAAAATACCCGCCCGATGGCCGGGGCTCCAAGTTCGTCCAGCGGAAAAAGGCCACAAAAACGGGTGGGCTATAGCCTTGGGGGGTGGGGCTGGCCAACTTCGTCCGCTTGACTTGGAATGGCGCGAGGCTTTTCGAGGCGCCTCCGTGTGCCAAAAATAGGCCGCGGACACAGCCGCGCCCAAAAATACCCGGCCGAAGGCCGTGGCGCCAAGTTCGTCCAGCGGAAAAAGGCCACAAAAACGGGTGGGCTATAGCCTTGGGGGGTGGGGCTGGCCAACTACGTCCGCCGGACTCGGAATGGCGCGAGGCTTTGCGAGGCGCCTTCGTGTGCCAAAATTAGGCCGCGGGCACAGTCGCGCCCAAAAATACCCTCCCAAAGACGGGGCGCCAAGTTCGTCCAGCGGAAAAAGGCCACAAAAACGGGTGGGCTATAGCCTTGGGGGGTGGGGCTGGCCAACTTCGTCCGCCGGACTCGGAATGGCGCGAGACTTTGCGAGGCGCCACCGTGTGCCAAAAATAGGCCGCGGGCACAGCCGCGCCCAAAAATACCCGCCCGAAGGCCGGGGCGCCAGTATCGTCCAGCGGAAAAAGGCCACAAAAACGGGTGGGCTATAGTCTTGGGGGGTGGGGCTGGCCAACTTCGTCCGCCGGACTCGGAATGGCGCGAGGCTTTGCGAGGCGCCTCCGTGTGTCAAAAATAGGACGCGGACACAGCCGCTCCCAAAAATACCCGCCCGAAGGCCGTGGCGCCAAGTTCGTCCATCGGAAAAAGGCCACAAAAACGGGTAGGCTATAGCCTTGGGGGGTGGGGCTGGCCAACTACGTCCGCCGGACTCGGAATGCCGCGAGGCTTTGCGAGGCGCCTTCGTGTGCCAAAATTAGGCCGCGGGCACAGCCGCGCCCAAAAATACCCGCCCGAAGGCCGGGGCGCCAAGTTCGTCCAGCGGAAAAAGGCCACAAAAACGGGTGGGCTATAGCCTTGGGGGGTGGGGCTGGCCAACTTCGTCCGCCGGTCTCGGAATGGCGCGAGACTTTGCGAGGCTCCTCCGTGTGCCAAAAATAGGCCGCGGGCAGAACCGCGCCCAAAAATACCCGCCCGAAGGCCGGGGCGCCAAGTTCGTCCAGCGGAAAAAGGCCACAAAAACGGGTGGGCTATAGCCTTGGGGGGTGGGGCTGGCCAACTTCGTCCGCCGGTCTCGGAATGGCGCGAGACTTTGCGAGGCTCCTCCGTGTGCCAAAAATAGGCCGCGGGCAGAACCGCGCCCAAAAATACCCGCCCAAGGCCGGGCGCCAAGGTCGTCCAGCGGAAAAAGGCCACAAAACCGGGTGGGCTATAGCCTTGGGGGGTGGGGCTGGCCAACTTCGTCCGCCGGTCTCGGAATGGCGCGAGACTTTGCGAGGCGCCTCCGTGGGCCCAAAATAGGCCGCGGGCACAGCCGGGCCCAAAAATACCCGCCCGAAGGCCGGGGCGCCAAGTTCGTCCAGCGGAAAAAGGCCACAAAAACGGGTGGGCTATAGCCTTGGGGGGTGGGGCTGGCCAACTTCGTCCGCCGGACTCGGAATGGCGCGAGACTTTGCGAGGCGCCTCCGTGTGCCAAAAATAGGCCGCGGGCACAGCCGCGCCCAAAAATACCCACCCGAAGGCCGGGGCGCCAAGTTCGTCCAGCGGAAAAAGGCCAGAAAAACGGGTGGGATATAGCCATGGGTGGTGGGGCTGGCCAACTTCGTCCGCCGGACTCGGAATCGCGTGAGACTTTGCGAGGCACCTCCGTGTGGCAAAAAGAGGCCGCGGGCACAGCCGCGCCCAAAAATACCCGCCCGAAGGCCAGGGCGCCAAGTTTGTCCAGCGGAAAAAGGCCACAAAAACGGGTGGGCTATAGCCTTGGGGGGTGGGGCTGGCCAACTTCGTCCGCCGGACTCGGAATGGCGCGAGACTTTGCGAGGCGCCTCCGTGTGCCAAAAATAGGCCGCGGGCACATCCGCGCCAAAAATACCCGCCCGAATGCCGGGGCGCCAAGATCGTCCAGCGGAAAAAGGCCACAAAAACGGGTGGGCTATAGCCTTGGGGGGTGGGGCTGGCCAACTTCGTCCGCAGGACTCGGAATGGCGCGAGGCTTTGCGAGGCACCTCCGTGTGCCAAAAATAGGCCGCGGGCACAGCCGCGGTCAAAAATACCCGCCCAAAGGCCGGGGCGCCAAGTTCGTCCAGCGGGAAAAGGCCACAAAAACGGATGGGCTATAGCCCTGGGGGTGGGGCTGGCCAACTTCGTCCGCCGGACTCGGAATGGCGCAAGACTTTGCGAGGAGCCTCCGTGTGCCAAAAATAGGCCGCGGGCACAGCCGCGCCCAAAAATAACCGCCCGAAGGCCGGGGCGCCAAGTTCGTCCAGCGGAAAAAGGCCACAAAAACGGGTGGGCTATAGCCTGGGGTGGGGCTGGCCAACCGTCCGCCCGGACTCGGAATGGCGCGAGACTTTGCGAGGCGCCTCCGTGTGCAAAAATAGGCCGCGGGCACAGCCGCGCCCAAAAATACCCGCCCCAAGGCCGGGCGCCAAGCACGCCCAGCGGAAAAAGGCCACAAAAACGGGTGGGCTGTAGCCTTGGGGGTGGGGCTGGCCAACCGTCCGCCGGACTCGGAATGGTGCGAGACTTTGTAATGGGCCTCCGTGTGCAAAAATAAGCCGCGGGCACAGCCGCACTCCAAAAAATACCCGCCCGAAGGCCGGGCGCCAAGTACGTCCAGCGGAAAAATGCCGAAAAAACGGTTGGGCTGTAGCCTTGGGGGTGGGGCTGGACAACTTCTGTCCGCCGGACTCGGAATGGCGTGAGACTTTGTGAGGCACCTCCGTGTGCCAAAAATAGGCAGCGGGACAGCCGCGCCTAAAATACCCGCCCAAGGCCGGGCGCCAAGTTCGTCCAGCGGAAAAAGGCCACAAAACGGGTGGGCTATAGCCTTGGGGGTGGGGCTGGCCAACTTCGTCCGCCGGACTCGGAATGGCGCGAGACTTTG
This sequence comes from Citrus cavaleriei, assembly GCA_030448935.1. Lineage (NCBI taxonomy): Eukaryota > Viridiplantae > Streptophyta > Magnoliopsida > Sapindales > Rutaceae > Citrus > Citrus cavaleriei. Next base: position 25,745 of record JAUJEM010000045.1, read on the forward strand.
CGAGGCGCCTCCGTGTGCTGGGGGCCAGGCCGCGGGCACAGCCGCGCCCAAAAATACCCGCCCGAAGGCCGGGCGCCAAGTTCGTACAGCGGAAAAAGGCCACAAAAACGGGTGGGCTATAGCATTGGGTGGTGGGGCTGGCCAACTTCTTCCGCCCGGACTCGGAATGGCGCGAGACTTTGCGAGGCGCCTCCGTGTGCCAAAAGAGAGGCGCGGGCACAACCGCGCGAAAAATACCCATCCAAGGCCGGGCGCCAAGTTCGTCCAGCGGAAAAAGGCCACAAAAACGGGTGGGCTATAGCCTTGGGTGGTGGGGCTGGCCAACATCGTCCGCCGGACTCGGAATGGCGCGAGACGTTGCGAGCCACCTCCGTGTGCCAAAAATAGGCCGCGGGCACAGGCGCGACCAAAAATACCCGTCCGAAGGCCGTGGCGCCAAGTTCGTCCAGCGGAAAAAGGCCACAAAAACGGGTGGGCTATAGCCGTGGGGGGTGGGGATGGCCAACTCGTCCGCCGGACTCGGAATGCGCGAGGCTTTGCGAGGCGCCTCCGTGTTAAAAATAGGCTGCGGGCACAGCCGCGCCTAAAAATAACCGCCCGAAGGCCGGGCGCCAAGTTCGTCCAGCGGAAAAAAGCCACAAAACCGGGTGGGCTATAGCCTTGGGGGGTGGGGCTGGCCAACTTCGTCCGCCGGACTCGGAATGGCGCGAGACTTTGCGAGGCGCCTCCGTGTGCCAAAAATAGGCCGCGGGCACAGCCGCGCCCAAAAATACCCGCCCGAAGGCCGGGGCGCCAAGTACGTCCAGCGGAAAAAGGCCACAAAAACGGGTGGGCTGTAGCCTTGGGGGGTGGGGCTGGCCAACTTCGTCCGCCGGACTCGGAATGGTGCGAGACTTTGTAATGGGCCTCCGTGTGCCAAAAATAAGCCGCGGGCACAGCCGCACCCAAAAATACCCGCCCGAAGGCCGGGGCGCCAAGTACGTCCAGCGGAAAAATGCCAGAAAAACGGGTGGGCTGTAGCCTCGGGGGGTGGGGCTGGACAACTTCGTCCGCCGGACTCGGAATGGCGTGAGACTTTGTGAGGCACCTCCGTGTGCCAAAAATAGGCCGCGGGACAGCCGCGCCCAAAAATACCCGCCCGAAGGCCGGGGCCCCACGTTCGGCCAGCGGAAAAAGGCCCCAAAACGGTGGGCTATAGCCTTGGGGGTGGGGCTGGCCAACTACGTCATCCGGACTCGGTATGTCTCGAGACTTTCTGAGGCGCCTCCGTGTGCCAAAACTAGGCCGCGGGCACAGCCGCAGCCCAAAATACCCCCCCCGAGGCCGGGCGCCAAGTCTGGCGTCCAGCGGAAAAAGGCCACAAAAACGGGTGGGCTATAGCCTTGGGTGGTGGGGCTGGCCAACTTCTTCCGCCGGACTCGGAATGGCGCGAGACTTTGCGAGGCGCCTCCGTGTGCCAAAAAGAGGCCGCGGGCACAACCGCGCCGAAAAATACCCATCCGAAGGCCGGGGCGCCAAGTTCGTCCAGCGGAAAAAGGCCACAAAAACGGCTGGGCTATAGCCTTGGGGGGTGGGGCTGGCCAACTTTGTCCGCAGGACTCGGAATGGCGCGAGGCTTTGCGAGGCGCCTCCGTGTGCCAAAAATAGGCCGCGGGCACATCCGCGCCCAAAAATACCCGCCCGAAGGCCGGGGCGCCAAGTTCGTCCTGCGGAAAAATGCCACAAAAACGGGCGGGCTTTAGCCTTGGGGGGTGGGGCTGGCCAACTTCATCCGGCGGACTCGGAATGGCGCGAGGCTTTGCCAGCCGCCTCCGTGTGCCAAAATTCGGCCGCGGGCAGAGCCGCGACCAAAAATACCCGCCCGAAGGCCGGGGCGCCAAGTTCGTCCAGCGGAAAAAGGCCACAAAAACGGGTGGGCTATAGCCTTGGGGGGTGGGGCTGGCCAACTTCGTCCGCCGGACTCGGAATGGTGCGAGACTTTGCGAGGCGCCTCCGTGGGCCAAAAATAGGCCGCGGGCACACCCGTGCCCAAAAATACCCGCCCGAAGGCCGGGGCGCCAAGTTCGTCCAGCGGAAAAAGGCCACAAAAACGGGTGGGCTATAGCCTTGGGGGCTGGGGCTGGCCCACTTCGTCCGCCGGACTCGGAATGCCGCGAGACTTTGCGAGGCACCTCCGTGGGCCAAAAATAGGCCGCGGGCACACCCGTGCCCAAAAATACCCGCCCGAAGGCCGGGGCGCCAAGTTCGTCCAGCGGAAAAAGGCCACAAAAACGGCTGGGCTATAGCCTTGGGGGGTGGGGCTGGCCAACTTTGTCCGCAGGACTCGGAATGGCTCGAGGCTTTGCGAGGCGCCTCCGTGTGCCAAAAATAGGCCGCGGGCACATCCGCGCACAAAAATACCCGCCCGAAGGCCGGGGCGCCAAGTTCGTGCAGCGGAAAAAGGCCACAAAAACGGGTGGGCTATAGCCTTGGGGGGTGGGGCTGGCCAACTTCGTCCGCCGGACTCGGAATGGCGCGTGACTTTGAGAGGCGCCTCCGTGGGCCAAAAATAGGCCGTGGGCACACCCGTGCCCAAAAATACCCGCCCGAAGGCCGGGGCGCCAAGTTCGTCCAGCGGAAAAAGGCCACAAAAACGGGTGGGCTATAGCCTTGGGGGGTGGGGCTGGCCAACTTCGTCCGCCGGACTCGGAATGGCGCGAGTCTTTGCAATGGGCCTCCGTGTGCCAAAAATAGGCCGCGGGCACAGCCGCACCCAAAAATACCCGCCCGAAGGCCGGGGCGCCAAGTTCGTCCAGCGGAAAAAGGCCACAAAAACGGGTGGGCTATAGCCTTGGAAGGTGGGGCTGGCCAACTTCGTCCGCCGGACTCGGAATGGCGCGAAACTTTGCAATGGGCCTCCGTGTGCCAAAAATATGCCACGGGCACAGCCGCGCCCAAAAATACCCATCCCAAGGCCAGGGCGCCAAGTACGTCCAGCGGAAAAAGGCCAGAAAAACGGGTGGGCTGTAGCCTCGGGGGGTGGGGATGGACAACTTCGTCCGCCGGACTCAGAATGGCGTGAGACTTTGCGAGGCGCCTCCGTGTACCAAAAATAGGCCGCGGGACAGCCGCGCCCAAAAATACCCGCCCGAAGGCCAGGGCGCCAAGTTCGTCCAGCGGAAAAGGCTACAAAACGGGTGGGCTATAGCCTTGGGGGTGGGGCTGGCCAACCGTCCGCCAGACTCGGAATGGCGCGACACTTTGCGAGGCACCTCCGTGTGCCAAAATAGGTCAAGGGCACAGCCGCGCCAAAAATACCCGCCCGAAGGCCGGGCGCCAAGTTCGTCCAGCGGAAAAAAGGCCACAAAACGGGTGGGCTATAGCCTTGGGTGGTGGGGCTGGCCAACCGTCCGCGGACTTCGGAATGGCGCGAGACTTTGCGAGATCCTCCGTGTGCCAAAAAGAGGCCGCGGGCACAACCGCGCGAAAAATACCCGCCCAAGGCCGGGCGCCAAGTTCGTCCAGCGGAAAAAGGCCACAAAACGGGTGGGCTATAGCCTTGGGGGTGGGGCTGGCCAACATCGTCCGCCGGACTCGGGATGGCGCGAGACATTTGCGAGCCACCTCCGTGTGCCAAAAATAGGCCGCGGGCTCAGCCGCGACCAAAAATGCCCGCCCGAAGGCCGGGCGCCAAGTTCATCCAGCGGAAAAAGGCCACAAAACGGGTGGGCTATAGCCTTGGGGGTGGGGCTGGCCAACCGTCCGCCCGGACTCGGAATGGCGCTAGACATTGCGAGGAGCCTCCGTGTGCCAAAAATAGGCCGCGGGCACAGCCGCGCATAAAAATACCCGCCCGAAGGCCGGGCGCCAAGTTCGTCCAGCAGAAAAAGGCCACAAAACGGGTGGGCTATAGCCTTGGGGGTGGGGCTGACTAACCGTCTGCCCCGGACGGAATGGCGCGAGCCTTTGCGAGGGGCCTCCGTGTGCCAAAAATAGGCCGCGGGTACAGCCGCGCCCAAAAATACCGGCCCGAATGCCGGGGCGCCAAGTTCGTCCAGCGGAAAAAGGCCACAAAAACGGGTGGGCTATAGCCTTGGGGGGTAGGGATGGCCAACTTCGTCCGCCCGACTCGGAATGGCGCGAGCCTTTGCGAGGCGCCTCCGTGTGGCAAAAATAGGCCGCGGGCACAGCCGCGCCCAAAAATACCCGCCCGAAGGCCGGGGTGCCAAGTTCGTCCAGCGGAAAAAGGCCACAAAAACGGGTGGGCTATAGCCTCGGGGGGTGGGGCTGGCCAACTTCGTCCGCCGGACTCGGAATAGCGCGAGACTTTGCGAGGCGCCTCCGTGTGCCAAAAATAGGCCGCGGGCACAGCCGCGCCCAAAAATACCCACCCGAAGGCCAGGGCGCCAAGTTCGTCCAGCGGAAAAAGGCCACAAAAACGGGTGGGCTGTAGCCTTGGGGGGTGCGGCTGGCCAACTTCGTCCGCCGGACTCGGAATGGCGAGAGACTTTACGAGGCACCTCCGTGTGCCAAATATAGTCTGCGGGCACAGCCGCGCCCAAAAATACCCGCCCGAAGGCCGGGACGCCAAGTTCGTCCAGCGGAAAAAGGCCACAAAAACGGGTGGGCTATAGCCTTGGGGGGTGGGGCTGGCCAACCCGTCCGCCGGACTTGGAATGGCGCGTGACTTTGCGAGGCGCCTCCGTGTGCCAAAAAAGGCGGCGGGCACAGCCGCGCCTAAAAATACCCGCCCAAGGCCGGGACGCCAAGTTCGTCCAGCGGAAAAAGCCCACAAAATCTGGTGGGCTATACCCTTGGGGGTTGGGGCTGGCCAACTTCCTCCGCCGGACGCCGAATGGCGCGAGACTTTGGGAGGCCCCTCCGGGGGCCAGAAATAGGCCGCGGGCACGGCCGCGCCAAAAACACCCGCCCGAAGGCCGGGGCGCCAAGTTCGTCCAGCGGAAAAAGGCCACAAAAACGGGTGGGCTATAGCCTTGGGGGGTGGGGCTGGCCAACTTCGTCCGCCGGACTCGGAATGGCGCGAGACTTTGCGAGGCACCTCCGTGTGCCAAATATAGTCTGCGGGCACAGCCGCGCCCAAAAATACCCGCCCGAAGGCCGGGACGCCAAGTTCGTCCAGCGGAAAAAGGCCACAAAAACGGGTGGGCTATAGCCTTGGGGGGTGGGGCTGGCCAACTTCGTCCGCCGGACTCGGAATGGCGTGGGACTTTGCGAGGCACCTCCGTGTGCCAAAAATAGGCCGCGGGCACAGCCGCGCCCAAAAATACCTGCCCGAAGGCCGGGGCGCCAAGTTCGTCCAGCGGAAAAAGGCCACAAAAACGGGTGGGCTATAGCCTTGGGGGGTGGGGCTGGCCAACTTCGTCCGCCGGACTCGGAATGGCGCGAGACTTTGAGAGGCGCCTCCGTGGGCCAAAAATAGGCCGCGGACACACCCGTGCCCAAAAATACCCGCCCGAAGGCCGGGACGCCAAGTTCGTCCAGCGGAAAAAGGCCACAAAAACGGGTGGGCTATAGCCTTGGGGGGTGGGGCTGGCCAACTTCGTCCGCCGGACTCGGAATGGCGCGAGTCTTTGCAATGGGCCTCCGTGTGCCAAAAATAGGCCGCGGGCACAGCCGCGCCCAAAAATACCCGCCCGAAGGCCGGGGCGCCAAGTTCGTCCAGCGGAAAAAGGCCACAAAAACGGGTGGGCTATAGCCTTGGAAGGTGGGGCTGGCCAACTTCGTCCGCCGGACTCGGAATGGCGCGAGACTTTGCAATGGGCCTCCGTGTGCCAAAAATAGGCCGCGGGCACAGCCGCACCCAAAAATACCCATCCGAAGGCCAGGGCGCCAAGTACGTCCAGCGGAAAAAGGCCAGAAAAACGGGTGGGCTGTAGCCTCGGGGGGTGGGGATGGACAACTTCGTCCGCCGGACTCGGAATGGCGTGAGACTTTGCGAGGCGCCTCCGTGTACCAAAAATAGGCCGCGGGACAGCCGCGCCCAAAAATACCCGCCCGAAGGCCAGGGCGCCAAGTTCGTCCAGCGGAAAAAGGCCACAAAAACGGGTGGGCTATAGCCTTGGGGGGTGGGGCTGGCCAACTTCGTCCGCCGGACTCGGAATGGCGCGACACTTTGCGAGGCACCTCCGTGTGCCAAAAATAGGCCGCGGGCACAGCCGCGCCCAAAAATACCCGCCCGAAGGCCGGGGCGCCAAGTTCGTCCAGCGGAAAAAGGCCACAAAAACGGGTGGGCTATAGCCTTGGGGGGTGGGGCTGGCCAACTTCGTCCGCCGGACTCGGAATGGCGCGAGACGTTGCGAGCCACCTCCGTGTGCCAAAAATAGGCCGCGGGCTCAGCCGCGACCAAAAATACCCGTCCGAAGGCCGGGGCGCCAAGTTCATCCAGCGGAAAAAGGCCACAAAAATGGGTGGGCTATAGCCTTGGGGGTGGGGCTGGCCAACTTCGTCCGCCGGACTCGGAATGGCGTGAGACTTTGCGAGGAGCCTCCGTGTGCCAAAAATAGGCCGCGGGCACAGCCGCGCCAAAAATACCCGCCCGAAGGCCGGGGCGCCAAGTTCGTCCAGCAGAAAAAGGCCACAAAAACGGGTGGGCTATAGCCTTGGGGGGTGGGGCTGACTAACTTCGTCTGCCGGACTCGGAATGGCGCGAGCCTTTGCGAGGTGCCTCCGTGTCCCAAAAATAGGCCGCGAACACAGCCGCGCCCAAAAATACCGGCCCGAATGCCGGGGCGCCAAGTTCGTCCAGCGGAAAAAGGCCACAAAAACGGGTGGGCTATAGCCTTGGGGGGTAGGGCTGGCCAACTTCGTCCGCCGGACTCCGAATGTCGCGAGACTTTACGAGGAGCCTCCGTGTGGCAAAAATAGGCCGCGGGCACAGCCGCGCCCAAAAATACCCGCCCGAAGGCCGGGGCGCCAAGTTCGTCCAGCGGAAAAAGGCCACAAAAACGGGTGGCCTATAGCCTTGGGGAGTGGGGCTGGCCAACTTCGTCCGCCGGACTCGGAATGGCGCGAGACTTTGCGAGGAGCCTCCGTGTGGCAAAAATAGGCCGCGGGCACAGCCGCGCCCAAAAATACCCGCCCGAAGGCCGGGGTGCCAAGTTCGTCCAGCGGAAAAAGGCCACAAAAACGGGTGGGCTATAGCCTTGGGGCCTGGGGCTGGCCAACTTCGTCCGCCGGACTCGGAATAGCGCGAGACTTTGCGAGGCGCCTCCGTGTGCCAAAAATAGGCCGCGGGCACAGCCGCGCCCAAAACTACCCGCCCGAAGGCCAGGGCGCCAAGTTCGTCCAGCGGAAAAAGGCCACAAAAACGGGTGGGCTGTAGCCTTGGGGGGTGCGGCTGGCCAACTTCGTCCGCCGGACTCGGAATGGCGAGAGACTTTACGAGGCACCTCCGTGTGCCAAATATAGTCTGCGGGCACAGCCGCGCCCAAAAATACCCGCCCGAAGGCCGGGACGCCAAGTTCGTCCAGCGGAAAAAGGCCACAAAAACGGGTGGGCTATAGCCTTGGGGGGTGGGGTTGGCCAACTTCGTCCGCCGGACTTGGAATGGCGCGTGACTTTGCGAGGCGCCTCCGTGTGCCAAAAATAGGCCGCGGGCACAGCCGCGCCCAAAAATACCCGCCCGAAGGCCGGGACGCCAAGTTCGCCCAGCGGAAAAGGCCACAAAAACGGGTGGGCTATAGCCTTGGGGGTGGGGCTGGCCAACCGTCCGCCGGACTCGGAATGGCGCGAGACGCGTTCAGAGCCCCTCCGTGCGCCAAAAATAGGCCGCGGGCACAGCCGCGCCTAAAAAAAATACCAGCCCGAATGCCGGGCGCCAAGTTCGTCCAGCGGAAAAAGGCCACAAAAACGGGTGGGCTATAGCCTTGGGGGGTAGGGCTGGCCAACTTCGTCCGCCGGACTCGGAATGTCGCGAGACTTTGCGAGGAGCCTCCGTGTGGCAAAAATAGACCGCGGGCACAGCCGCACCCAAAAATACCCGCCCGAAGGCCGGGGCGCCAAGTTCGTCCAGCGGAACAAGGCCACAAAAACGGGTGGCCTATAGCCTTGGGGGGTGGGGCTGGCCAACTTCGTCCGCCGGACTCGGAATGGCGCGAGACTTTGCGAGGAGCCTCCGTGTGGCAAAAATAGGCCGCGGGCACAGCCGCGCCCAAAAATACCCGCCCGAAGGCCGGGGTGCCAAGTTCGTCCAGCGGAAAAAGGCCACAAAAACGGGTGGGCTATAGCCTTGGGGGGTGGGGCTGGCCAACTTCGTCCGCCGGACTCGGAATAGCACGAGACTTTGCGAGGCGCCTCCGTGTGCCAAAAATAGGCCGCGGGCACAGCCGCGCCCAAAAATACCCGCCCGAAGGCCAGGGCGCCAAGTTCGTCCAGCGGAAAAATGCCACAAAAACGGGTGGGCTGTAGCCTTGGGGGGTGCGGCTGGCCAACTTCGTCCGCCGGACTCGGAATGGCGAGAGACTTTACGAGGCACCTCCGTGTGCCAAATATAGTCTGCGGGCACAGCCGCGCCCATAAATACCCGCCCGAAGGCCGGGACGCCAAGTTCGTCCAGCGGAAAAAGGCCACAAAAACGGGTGGGCTGTAGCCTTGGGGGGTGGGGTTGGCCAACTTCGTCCGCCGGACTTGGAATGGCGCGTGACTTTGCGAGGCGCCTCCGTGTGCCAAAAATAGGACGCGGGCACAGCCGCGCCCAAAAATACCCGCCCGAAGGCCGGGGCGCCAAGTTCGTCCAGCGGAAAAAGGCCACAAAAACGGGTGGGCTATAGCCTTGGGGGGTGGGGCTGGCCAACTTCGTCCGCCGGACTCGGAATGGCGCGAGACTATGCGAGGCCCCTCCGTGCGCCAAAAATAGGCCGCGGGCACAGCCGCGCCCAAAAATACCCGCCCGAAGGCCGGGGCGCCAAGTTCGTCCAGCGGAAAAAGGCCACAAAAACGGGTGGGCTATAGCCTTGGGGGGTGGGGCTGGCCAACTTCGTCCGCCGGACTCGGAATGGCGCGAGACTTTGCGAGGAACCACCGTGTGCCAAATATAGTCTGCGGGCACAGCCGCGCCCAAAAATACCCGCCCGAAGGCCGGGACGCCAAGTTCGTCCAGCGGAAAAAGGCCACAAAAACGGGTGGGTTATAGCCTTGGGGGGTGGGGCTGGCCAACTTCGTCCGCCGGACTCGGAATGGCGTGGGACTTTGCGAGGCACCTCCGTGTGCCAAAAATAGGCCGCGGGCACAGCCGCGCCCAAAAATACCTGCCCGAAGGCCGGGGCGCCAAGTTCGTCCAGCGGAAAAAGGCCACAAAAACAGGTGGGCTATAGCCTTGGGGGGTGGGGCTGGCCAACTTCGTCCGCCGGACTCGGAATGGCGCGAGATTTTCGAGGCACGTCCGTGTACCAAAAATAGGCCGCAGGCACAGCCGTGCCCAAAAATACCCACCCGAAGGCCGGGGCGCCAAGTTCGTCCAGCTGAAAAAGGCCACAAAAACGGGTGGGCTATAGCCTTGGGGGGTGGGGCTGGCCAACTTCGTCCGCCGGACTCGGAATGGCGCGAGACTTAGCGAGGCGCCTCCGTGTTTCAAAAATAGGCCGCGGGTACAGCCGCGCCCAAAAATACCCGCCCGAAGGCCGGGGCGCCAAGTTCGTCCAGCGGAAAAAGGCCACAAAAACGGCTGGGCTATAGCCTTGGGGAGTGGGGCTGGCCAACTTCGTCCGCCGGACTCGGAATGGCGCGAGACTTTGCGAGGCGCCTCCGTGTGCCAAAAATAGCCCGCTGCACAGCCGCGCCCAAAAATACCGGCCCGAAGGCCGGGGCGCCAAGTTCGTCCAGCGGAAAAAGGCCACAAAAACGGGTGGGCTATAGCGTTGGGGGGTGGGGCTGGCCAACTTCGTCCGCCGGACTCGGAATGGCGCGAGACTTTGCGAGGCTTCTCCGTGTGCCAAAAATAGGCCGCGGGCACAGCCGCGCCAAAAAATACCCGCCCGAAGGCCGGGGCGCCAAGTTCGTCCAGCGGAAAAAGGCCACAAAAACGGGTGGGCTATAGCCTTGGGGGGTGGGGCTGGCAAACTTCGTCTGCCGGACTCGGAATGGCGCGAGCCTTTGCGAGGTGCCTCCGTGTGCTAAAAATAGGCCGCGGACACAGCCGCGCCCAAAAATACCGGCCCGAATGCCGGGGCGCCAAGTTCGTCCAGCGGAAAAAGGCCACAAAAACGGGTGGGCTATAGCCTTGGGGGGTAGGGCTGGCCAACTTCCTCCGCCGGACTCGGAATGGTGCGAGACTTTGCGAGGAGCCTCCGTGTGGCAAAAATAGGCCGCGGACACAGCCGCGCCCAAAAATACCCGCCCGAAGGCCGGGCGCCAAGTTCGTCCAGCGAAAAAGGCCACAAAAACGGGTGGCCTATAGCCTTGGGGGTGGGGCTGGCCAACTCGTCCGCCGGACTCGGAATGGCGCGAGACTTTGCGAGGCGCCTCCATGTGCCAAAAATAGACCATGGGCACAACCCGCGCCCAAAAATACCCGCCTGAAGGCCGGGCGCCAAGTTCGTCCAGCGGAAAAAGGCCACAAAAATGGGTGGGCTATAGCCTTGGGGGTGGGGCTGGCCAACTCGTCCGCCCGGACTCGGAATGGCACGAGACTTTGCGAGGTGCCTCCGTGTGCCAAAAATAGGCGCGGGCACAGCGGCGCCAAAAAAATACCCGCCCGAAGGCCGGGCGCCAAGTTCGCCCAGCGAAAAGAGGCCACAAAACGGGTGGGCTATAGCCTTGGGGGATGGGGCTGGCCAACCGTCTGCCGGACTCGGAATGGCGCGAGACTTTGCGAGGCGCCTCCGTGTACCAAAAATAGGCCGCGGGCACAGCCGCGCCAAAAAATACCCGCCCGAAGGCCGGGGCGCCAAGTTCGTCCAGCGGAAAAAGGCCACAAAAACGGGTGGGCTATAGCCTTGGGGGGTGGGGCTGGCAAACTTCGTCTGCCGGACTCGGAATGGCGCGAGCCTTTGCGAGGTGCCTCCGTGTGCCAAAAATAGGCCGCGGGCACAGCCGCGCCCAAAAATACCGGCCCAAATGCCGGGGCGCCAAGTTCGTCCAGCGGAAAAAGACCACAAAAACGGGTGGGCTATAGCCTTGGGGGTGGGGCTGGCCAACTTCCTCCGCCGGACTCGGAATGGCGCGAGACTTTGCGAGGAGCCTCCGTGTGGCAAAAATAGGCCGCGGACACAGCCGCGCCCAAAAATACCCGCCCGAAGGTCGGGGCGCCAAGTTCGTCCAGCGGAAAAAGGCCACAAAAACGGGTGGCCTATAGCCTTGGGGGGTGGGGCTGGCCAACTTCGTCCGCCGGACTCGGAATGGCGCGAGACTTTGCGAGGCGCCTCCATGTGCCAAAAATAGACCGCGGGCACAACCGCGTCCAAAAATACCCGCCTGAAGGCCGGGGCGCCAAGTTCGTCCAGCGGAAAAAGGCCACAAAAATGGGTGGGCTATAGCCTTCGGGGGTGGGGCTGGCCAACTTCGTCCGCCGGACTCGGAATGGCGCGAGACTTTGCGAGGCGCCTCCGTGTGCCAAAAATAGGCCGCGGGCACAGCGGCGCCCAAAAATACCCGCCTGAAGGCCGGGGCGCCAAGTTCGTCCAGCGGAAAAAGGCCACAAAAATGGGTGGGCTATAGCCTTCGGGGGTGGGGCTGGCCAACTTCGTCCGCCGGACTCGGAATGGCACGAGACTTTGCGAGGTGCCTCCGTGTGCCAAAAATAGGCCGCGGGCACAGCGGCGCCCAAAAATACCCGCCCGAAGGCCGGGGCGCCAAGTTCGTCCAGCGGAAAGAGGCCACAAAAACGGGTGGGCTATAGCCTTGGGGGGTGGGGCTGGCAAACTTCGTCTGCCGGACTCGGAATGGCGCGAGCCTTTGCGAGGTGCCTCCGTGTGCCAAAAATAGGCCGCGGGCACAGCCGCGCCCAAAAATACCGGCCCAAATGCCGGGGCGCCAAGTTCGTCCAGCGGAAAAAGGCCACAAAAATGGGTGGGCTATAGCCTTCGGGGGTGGGGCTGGCCAACTTCGTCCGCCGGACTCGGAATGGCACGAGACTTTGCGAGGCGCCTCCATGTGCCAAAAATAGGCCGCGGGCACAGCGGCGCCCGAAGGCCGGGGCGCCAAGTTCGTCCAGCGGAAAGAGGCCACAAAAACGGGTGGGCTATAGCCTTGGGGGGTGGGGCTGGCAAACTTCGTCTGCCGGACTCGGAATGGCGCGAGCCTTTGCGAGGTGCCTCCGTGTCCCAAAAATAGGCCGCGGGCACAGCCGCGCCCAAAAATACCGGCCCGAATGCCGGGGCGCCAAGTTCGTCCAGCGGAAAAAGACCACAAAAACGGGTGGGCTATAGCCTTGGGGGTGGGGCTGGCCAACTTCCTCCGCCGGACTCGGAATGGCGCGAGACTTTGCGAGGAGCCTCCGTGTGGCAAAAATAGGCCGCGGACACAGCCGCGCCCAAAAATACCCGCCCGAAGGCCGGGGCGCCAAGTTCGTCCAGCGGAAAAAGGCCACAAAAACGGGTGGCCTATAGCCTTGGGGGGTGGGGCTGGCCAACTTCGTCCGCCGGACTCGGAATGGCGCGAGACTTTGCAAGGCGCCTCCATGTGCCAAAAATAGACCGCGGGCACAACCGCGTCCAAAAATACCCGCCCGAAGGCCGGGGCGCCACGTTCGCCCAGCGGAAAAAGGCCACAAAAATGGGTGGGCTATAGCCTTGGGGGGTGGGGCTGGCCAACGTCGTCCGCCGGACTCGGAATGGCTCGTGACTTTGCGAGGCGCCTCCGTGTGCCAAAAATAGGCATGGCACAGCGGCGCCTAAAAAATACCCGCCCAAGGCCGGGCGCCAAGTTCGTCCAGCGGAAAGAGGCCACAAAACGGGTGGGCTATAGCCTTGGGGGATGTGGCTGGCCAACTCGTCTGCCGGACTCGGAATGGCGCGAGACTTTGCGAGGCGCCTCCGTGTGCGAAAAATAGGCCGCGGGCACAGCCGCGCCAAAAAATAACCGCCCGAAGGCCGGGGCGCCAAGTTCGTCCAGCGGAAAAAGACAACGCAAGAGCGTGGGCTATGGACATGGGGGGGGGGGATGGCCAACTACGGCAGCCGGACGCGGAATGGCGCGAGACTTTGCGAGGCGCCTCCGTGTCCCAAAAATGGGCCGCGGGCACAGCGCGCAAAAATACCCGCCCGAAGGCCGGGGCGCCTAGTTCGTCCAGCGGAAAAAGGCCACAAAAACGGGTGGGCTATAGCCTTGGGGGGTGGGGCTGGCCAACTTTGTCCGCCGGACTCGGAATAGCGCGAGACTTTGCGAGGCGCCTCCGTGTCCCAAAAATAGGCCGCGGGCACAGCCGCGCTCAAAAATAGCCGCCCGAAGGCCGGGGCTCCAAGTTCGTCCAGCGGAAAAAGGCCACAAAAACGGGTGGGCTATAGCCTTGGGGGGTGGGGCTGGCAAACTTCGTCTGCCGGACTCGGAATGGCGCGAGCCTTTGCGAGGTGCCTCCGTGTGCCAAAAATAGGCCGCGGGCACAGCCGCGCCCAAAAATACCGGCCCGAATGCCGGGGCGCCAAGTTCGTCCAGCGGAAAAAGACCACAAAACCGGGTGGGCTATAGCCTTGGGGGTGGGGCTGGCCAACTTCGTCTGCCGGACTCGGAATGGCGCGAGACTTTGCGAGGCACCTCCGTGTCCCAAAAATAGGCCACGGACACAGCCGCGCCAAAAAATACCCGCCCGAAGGCCGGGGCGCCTAGTTCGTCCAGCGTAAAAAGGCCACAAAAACGGGTGGGCTATAGCCTTGGGGGGTGGGGCTGGCCAACTTCGTCCGCCGGACTCGGAATAGCGCGAGACTTTGCGAGGCGCCTCCGTGTCCCAAAAATAGGCCGCGGGCACAGCCGCGCTCAAAAATAGCCGCCCGAAGGCCGGGGCTCCAAGTTCGTCCAGCGGAAAAAGGCCACAAAAACGGGTGGGCTATAGCCTTGGGGGGTGGGGCTGGCAAACTTCGTCTGCCGGACTCGGAATGGCGCGAGCCTTTGCGAGGTGCCTCCGTGTGCCAAAAATAGGCCGCGGGCACAGCCGCGCCCAAAAATACCGGCCCGAAGGCCGGGGCGCCAAGTTCGTCCAGCGGAAAAAGGCCACAAAAACGGGTGGGCTATAGCCTTGGGGGGTGGGGCTGGCCAACTTCATCCGCCGGACTCGGAATGGCGCGAGACTTTGCGAGGCGCCTCCGTGTGCCAAAATTAGGCCGCGGGCACAGCCGCGTCCAAAAATACCCGCCCGAAAGGCGGGCGCCAAGTTCGTCCAGCGGAAAAAGACCACAAAAACGGGTGGGCTATAGCCTTGGGGTGGGGCTGGCCAACTCGTCCGCCCCGGACTCGGAATGGCGCGAGACTTTGCGAGGCGCCTCCGTGTGCTAAAAATAGGCTGCGGCACAGCCGCACCTAAAAATACCCGCCCAAGGCCGGGCGCCAACGTCGCCCACCGCAAAAAGCCCACAAACACGGGTGGGCTATAGCCTTGGGGAGTGGGGCTGGCCAACTTCGTCCGCCGGACTCGGAATGGCGCGAGACTTTTCGAGGTGCCTCCGTGTGCCAAAAATAGGCCGCGGGCACAGCCGCACCCAAAAATACCTGCTCGAAGGCCGGGGCGCATAGTTCGTCCAGCGGAAAAAGGCCACAAAAACGGGTGGGTTATAGCCTTGGGGAGTGGGGCTGGCCAACTTCATCCGCCGGACTCGGAATAGTGCGAGACTTTGCGAGGCGCCTCCGTCTGCCAAAAATAGGCCGCGGGCACAGCCGCACCCAAAAATACCCGCCCGAAGGCTGGGGCGCCAAGTTCGTCCAGCGGAAATAGGCCACAAAAACGGGTGGGCTATATCCTTGGGGGGTGGGGCTGGCCAACTCTGTCCGCCTGACTCTGAATGGCGCGAGACTTTGCGTGGCGCCTCCGTGTGCTAAAAATAGGCTGCGGCACAGCCGCGCCAAAAATACCCGCCCAAGGCCGGGCACCAAGTTCGCCCAACGGAAAAAGGCCACAAAAACGGGTGGGCTATAGCCTTGGGGGTGGGGCTGGCCACTTTGTCTGCCGGACTCGGAATGGCACGAGACTTTGCGAGGCGCCTCCCGTGTCCCAAAATAGGCCGCGGGCACAGCGCGCTAAAAATACCCGCCCAAGGCCGGGCGCCAAGTTCGGCCCAGCGGAAAAAGGCCACAAAAACGGGTGGGCTATAGCCTTGTGGGGTGGGGCTGGCGCAGTTCGGCCGCGGGACTCGGATTTCAGCGAGACTTTGCGAGGCGCCTCCGTGTCCCAAAAATAGGCCGCGGGCACAGCCGCGCTCAAAAATACCCGCCCGAAGGCCGGGGCGCCAAGTTCGCCCAGCGGAAAAAGGCCACAAAACGGGTGGGCTATAGCCTTGGGGGTGGGGCTGGCAAACTTCGTCCTGCCGGACTCGGAATGGCGCGAACTTTTTGAGGTGCCTCCGTGTGTGCCAAAAATAGGCCGCGGGCACAGCCGCGCCCAAAAATACCGCCCGAATGCCGGGCGCCAAGTTCGTCCAGCGGAAAAAGACCACAAAAACGGGTGGGCTATAGCCTTGGGGTGGGGCTGGCCAATCCTCGTCTGCCGGACTCGGAATGGCGCGAGACTTTGCGAGGCACCTCCGTGTCCCAAAAATAGGCCGCGGACACAGCCGCGCTAAAAATACCCGCCCGAAGGCCGGGCGCCAAGTTCGTCCAGCGGAAAAGGCCACAAAAACGGGTGGGCTATAGCCTTGGGGGTGGGGATGGCCAAATCGTCCGCCGGACTCGGAATAGCGCGAGACTTTGCGAGGCGCCTCCGTGTCCCAAAAATAGGCCGCGGGCACAGCAGCGCTCAAAAATAGCCGCCCGAAGGCCGGGCTCCAAGTTCGTCCAGCGGAAAAGGCCACAAAACGGGTGGGCTATAGCCGTTGGGTGTGGGGCTGGCAAACTTCGTCTGCCGGACTCGGAATGGCGCGAGCCTTTGCGAGGTGCCTCCGTGTGCCAAAAATAGGCCGCGGGCACAGCCGCGCCCAAAAATACCGGCCCGAAGGCCGGGGCGCCAAGTTCGTCCAGCGGAAAAAGGCCACAAAAACGGGTGGGCTATAGCCTTGGGGGGTGGGGCTGGCCAACTTCATCCGCCGGACTCGGAATAGCGCGAGACTTTGCGAGGCGCCTCCGTGTGCCAAAAATAGGCCGCGGGCACAGCCGCGCCCAAAAATAGCCGCCCGAAGGCCGGGGCGCCAAGTTCGTCCAGCGGAAAAAGGCCACAAAAACGGGTGGGCTATAGCCTTGGGGGGTGGGGCTGTCAAACTTCGTCTGCCGGACTCGGAATGGCGCGAGACTTTGCGAGGCGCCTCCGTGTGCCAAAAATAGGCCTTGGGCACAGACGCGCCCAAAATACTGGGCCCGAATGCCGGGCGCCAAGTTCGTCCAGCGGAAAAAGGCCACAAAAACGGGTGGGCTATAGCCTTGGGGGGTGGGGCTGTCCTACTTCGTCAGCCGGACTCGGAATGGCGCGAGACTTTGCGAGGCGCCTCCGTGTGCCAAAAATAGGCCTCGGGCACAGCCGCGCCCAAAAATACCCGCCCGAAGGCCGGGGCGCCAAGTTCGTCCAGCGGAAAAAGGCCACAAAAACGGGTGGGCTATAGACTTGGGAGGTGGGGCTGGCCAACTTCGTCCGCTGGACTTGTAATGGCGCGAGACTTTGCGAGGCGCCTCCGTGTGCGAAAACTAGGCCGCGGACACAGCCGCGCCCAAAAATACCCGCCCGAAGGCCGGGGCGCCAAGTTCGTCCAGCGGAAAAAGGCCACAAAAACGGGTGGGCTATAGCCTTGGGGGGTGGGGCTGGCCACCTTCGTCCGCCGGACTCGGAATGGCGCGAGACTTTGCGAGGCCCCTCCGTGTACCAAATATAGGCCGCGGGCGCAGCCGCGCCCAAAAATACCCGCCCGAAGGCCGGGGCGCCAAGTTCGTCCAGCGGAAAAAGGCCACAAAAACGGGTGGCCTATAGCCTTGGGGGGTGGGGCTGGCCAACTTCGTCTGCCGGACTCGGAATGGCGCGAGACTTTGCGAGGCGCCTCCGTGTCCCAAAAATAGGCCGCGGGCACAGCCGCGCCAAAAAATACCCGCCCGAAGGCCGGGGCGCCAAGTTCGTCCAGCGGAAAAAGGCCACAAAAACGGGTGGGCTATAGCCTTGGGGGGTGGGGCTGGCCAACTTCATCCGCCGGACTCGGAATAGCGCGAGACTTTGCGAGGCGCCTCCGTGTGCCAAAAATAGGCCGCGGGCACAGCCGCGCCCAAAAATACCCGCCCGAAGGCCGGGGCGCCAAGTTCGTCCAGCGGAAAAAGACCACAAAAACGGGTGGGCTATAGCCTTGGGGGTGGGGCTGGCCAACTTCGTCCGCCGGACTCGGAATGGCGCGAGACTTTGCGAGGCGCCTCCGTGTGCTAAAAATAGGCCGCGGCACAGCCGCACCCAAAAATACCCGCCCGAAGGCCGGGGCGCCTAGTTCGTCCAGCGGAAAAAGGCCACAAAAACGGGTGGGCTATAGCCTTGGGGGGTGGGGCTGGCCAACTTCGTCCGCCGGACTCGGAATAGCGCGAGACTTTGCGAGGCGCCTCCGTGTCCCAAAAATAGGCCGCGGGCACAGCCGCGCTCAAAAATAGCCGCCCGAAGGCCGGGGCTCCAAGTTCGTCCAGCGGAAAAAGGCCACAAAAACGGGTGGGCTATAGCCTTGGGGGGTGGGGCTGGCAAACTTCGTCTGCCGGACTCGGAATGGCGCGAACCTTTGCGAGGTGCCTCCGTGTGCCAAAAATAGGCCGCGGGCACAGCCGCGCCCAAAAATACCGGCCCGAATGCCGGGGCGCCAAGTTCGTCCAGCGGAAAAAGACCACAAAAACGGGTGGGCTATAGCCTTGGGGGTGGGGCTGGCCAACTTCGTCTGCCGGACTCGGAATGGCGCGAGACTTTGCGAGGCACCTCCGTGTCCCAAAAATAGGCCGCGGACACAGCCGCGCCAAAAAATACCCGCCCGAAGGCCGGGGCGCCTAGTTCGTCCAGCGGAAAAAGGCCACAAAAACGGGTGGGCTATAGCCTTGGGGGGTGGGGCTGGCCAACTTCGTCCGCCGGACTCGGAATAGCGCGAGACTTTGCGAGGCGCCTCCGTGTCCCAAAAATAGGCCGCGGGCACAGCCGCGCTCAAAAATAGCCGCCCGAAGGCCGGGGCTCCAAGTTCGTCCAGCGGAAAAAGGCCACAAAAACGGGTGGGCTATAGCCTTGGGGGGTGGGGCTGTCAAACTTCGTCTGCCGGACTTGGAATGGCGCGAGACTTTGCGAGGCGCCTCCGTGTGCCAAAAATAGGCCTTGGGCACAGACGCGCCCAAAAATACCGGCCCGAATGCCGGGGCGCCAAGTTCGTCCAGCGGAAAAAGGCCACAAAAACGGGTGGGCTATAGCCTTGGGGGGTGGGGCTGGCCAACTTCGTCCGCCGGACTCGGAATGGCGCGAGACTTTGCGAGGCGCCTCCGTGTGCCAAAAATAGGCCTCGGGCACAGCCGCGCCCAAAAATACCCGCCCGAAGGCCGGGGCGCCAAGTTCGTCCAGCGGAAAAAGGCCACAAAAACGGGTGGGCTATAGACTTGGGAGGTGGGGCTGGCCAACTTCGTCCGCTGGACTTGTAATGGCGCGAGACTTTGCGAGGCGCCTCCGTGTGCGAAAACTAGGCCGCGGACACAGCCGCGCCCAAAAATACCCGCCCGAAGGCCGGGGCGCCAAGTTCGTCCAGCGGAAAAAGGCCACAAAAACGGGTGGGCTATAGCCTTGGGGGGTGGGGCTGGCCACCTTCGTCCGCCGGACTCGGAATGGCGCGAGACTTTGCGAGGCCCCTCCGTGTACCAAATATAGGCCGCGGGCGCAGCCGCGCCCAAAAATACCCGCCCGAAGGCCGGGGCGCCAAGTTCGTCCAGCGGAAAAAGGCCACAAAAACGGGTGGCCTATAGCCTTGGGGGGTGGGGCTGGCCAACTTCGTCCGTGGGACTCAGAATGGCGCGAGACTTTGCGAGGCGCCTCCGTGTGACAAAAACAGGCCGCGGGCAGGGCCGCGCCCAAAAATACTCGACCGAATGCCGGGGCGCCAAGTTCGTCCAACGGAAAAAGGCCACAAAAACGGGTGGGCTATAGCCTTGGGGGGTGGGGCTGGCCAACTTCGTCCGCCGGACTTGGAATGGCGCGAGACTTTGCGAGGCGCCTCCGTGTGCGAAAAATAGGCCGCGGACACAGCCGCGCCCAAAAATACCCGCCCGAAGGCCGGGGCGCCAAGTTCGTCCAGCGGAAAAAGGCGACAAATACGGGTGGGCTATAGCCTTGGGGGGTGGGGCTGGCCAACTTTGTCCGTGGGACTCAGAATGGCGCGAGACTTTGCGAGGCGCCTCCGTGTGCCAAAAACAGGCCGCGGGCAGGGCCGCGCCCAAAAATACCCGACCGAATGCCGGGGCGCCAAGTTCGTCCAACGGAAAAAGGCCACAAAAACGGGTGGGCTATAGCCTTGGGGGGTGGGGCTGGCCAACATCGTCCGCCGGACTTGGAATGGCGCGAGACTTTGCGAGGCGCCTCCGTGTGCGAAAAATAGGCCGCGGACAGAGCCGCGCCCAAAAATACCCGCCCGAAGGCCGGGGCGCCAAGTTCGTCCAGCGGAAAAAAGCCACAAAAAAGGGTGGGCTATAGCCTTGGGGGGTGGGGCTGGCCAACTTCGTCCGCCGGACTCGGAATGGCGCGAGACATTGCGAGGCGCCTCCGTGTGCCAAAAATAGGCCGCGGGCACAGCCGTGCCCAAAAATTCCCGCCCGAAGGCCGGGGCGCCATGTTCGTCCAGCGGAAAAAGGCCACAAAAACGGGTGGGCTATAGCCTTGGGGGGTGGGGCAGGCCAACTTCGTCTGCCGGACTCGGAATGGCGTGAGACTTTGCGAGGTGCCTCCGTGTGCCAAATATCGGCCGCGGGCACAGCCTTGCCCAAAAATACCCGCCCGAAGGCCGGGGCGCCAAGTTCGTCCAGCGGAAAAAGGCCACAAAAACGGGTGGCCTATAGCCTTGGGGGGTGGGGCTGGCTAACTTCGTCCGCCGGACTCGGAATGGCGCGAGACATTGCGAGGCACCTCCGTGTGCCAAAAATAGGCCGCGGGCACAGCCGCGCCCAAAAATACCGGCCCGAATGCCGGGGCGCCAAGTTCGTCCAGCGGAAAAAGGCCACAAAAACGGGTGGGCTATAGCCTTGGGGGGTAGGGCTGGCCAACTTCGTCCGCCGGACTCGGAATGGTGCGAGACTTTGCGAGGAGCCTCCGTGTGGCAAAAATAGGCCGCGGGCACAGCCGCGCCCAAAAATACCCGCCCGAAGGCCGGGGCGCCAAGTTCGTCCAGCGGAAAAAGGCCACAAAAACGAGTGGGCTATAGCCTTGGGGGGTGGGGCTGGCCAACTTCGTCCGCCGGACTCGGAATGGCGCGAGACTTTGCGAGGCGCCTCCGTGTGCCAAAAATAGGCCGCGGGCACAGCCGCGCCCAAAAATACCCGCCCGAAGGCCGGGGCACCAAGTTCGTCCTGCGGAAAAAGGCCACAAAAACGGGTGGCCTATAGCCTTGGGGGGTGGGACTGGCCAACTTCGTCCGCCAGACTCGGAATGGCGTGAGACTTTGCGAGGCGACTCCGTGTACCAAAAATCGGCCGCGGGCACAGCCGCGCCCAAAAATACCTGCCCGAAGACCGGGGTGCCAAGTTCGTCCAGCGGAAAAAGGCAACAAATACGGGTGGGCTATAGCCTTGGGGGGTGAGGCTGGCCAACTTCGTCCTCCGAACTCGGAATGGCGCGAGACTTTGCGAGGCACCTCCGTGTGCCAAAAATAGGCCGTGGGCACAGCCGCGCCCAAAAATACCCACCCGAAGGCCGGGGCAGCAAGTTTGTCCTGCGGAAAAAGGCCACAAAAACGGGTGGCCTATAGCCTTGGGGGGTGGGACTGGCCAAATTCGTCCGCCGGACTCAGAATGGCGTGAGACTTTGCGAGGTGACTCCGTGTGCCAAAAATCGGCCGCGGGCACAGCCGCGCCCAAAATACCTGCCCGAAGGCCGGGGCGCCAAGTTCGTCCAGCGGAAAAAGGCGACAAATACGGGTGGGCTATAGCCTTGGGGGGTGGGGCTGGCCAACTTCGTCCGCCGGACTCGGAATGGCGCGAGACATTGCGAGGCGCATCCGTGTGCCAAAAATAGGCCGCGGGCACAGCCGCGCCCAAAAATACCCGCCCGAAGGCCGGGATGCCAAGTTCGTCCAGCGGAAAAAGGCCACAAAAACGGGTGGGCTATAGCCTTGGGGGGTGGGGCTGGCCAACTTCGTCCGCCGGACTCGGAATGGCGCGAGACTTTGCGAGGCGCCTCCGTGTGCCAAAAACAGGCCGCGGGCACAGTCGCGCCCAAAAATACCCGACCGAATGCCGGGGCGCCGGGTTCGTCGGGCGGAAAATGGCTACAAAAACGGGTGGGCTATAGGGGTGGGGCTGGCCAACTTCGTCCGCCGGACTCGGAATGGAGAGAGACTTTGCGAGGCGCCTCCGGGTGCCAAAAATAGGCATGGCACAGCCGCGCCTAAAAATACCCGACCCAAGGCCGGGCGCCAAGTTCGTCCAGCGGAAAAAGGCTACAAAAACGGGTGGGCTATAGCCTTGGGGGGTGGGGCTGGCCAACTTCGTCCGCCGGACTCGGAATGGCGCGAGACTTTGCGAGGCGCCTCCGTGTGCCAAAAATAGGGCGCGGGCACAGCCGCGCCCAAAAATACCCGCCCGAACGCCTGGGCGCCAAGTTCGTCCAGCGGAAAAAGGCCTCAAAAACGGGTGGGCTATAGCCTTTGGGGGTGGGGCTGGCCAACTTCGTCCGCCGGACTCGGAATGGCGCGAGACTTTGCGAGGCGCCTCCGTGTGCCAAAAATAGGCGGCAGGCACAGCCGCGCCCAAAAATACCCGCCTGAACGCCTGGGCGCCAAGTTCGTCCAGCGGAAAAAGGCCTCAAAAACGGGTGGGCTATAGCCTTTGGGGGTGGGGCTGGCCAACATCGTCCGCCGGACTCGGAATGGCGCGAGACTTTCCGAGGCGCCTCCGTGTGCCAAAAATAGGCGGCGGGAACAGCCGCGCCAAAAAATACCCGCCCGAAGGCCGGGGCGCCAAGTTCGTCCAGCGGAAAAAGGCCACAAAAACGGGTGAGCTATAGCCTTGGGGGGTGGGGCTGGCCAACTTCGTCCGCCGGACTCGGAATGCCGCGAGACTTTGCGAGGCGCCTCCGGGTGCTAAAAATAGGGCGCAGGCACAGCCGCACCCAAAAATACCCGCCTGAAGGCCGGGGCGCCAAGTTCGTCCAGCGGAAAAAGGCCACAAAAACGGGTGGGCTATAGCCTTGGGGGGTGGGGCTGGCCAACTTCGTCCGCCGGACTCGGAATGGCGCGAGACTTTGCGAGGCACCTCCGTGTGTTAAAAATAGGCCGCGGGCACAGCCGCGCCCAAAAATACCCGACCGAAGGCTGGGGCGCCAAGTTCGGCCAGCGGAAAAAGGCCACAAAAACGGGTGGGCTATAGCCTTTGGGGGTGGGGCTGGCCAACTTCGTCCGCCGGACTCGGAATGGCGCGAGACTTTGCGAGGCGCCTCCGTGTGCCAAAAATAGGCGGCAGGCACAGCCGCGCCCAAAAATACCCGCCCGAAGGCCGGGGCGCCAAGTTCGTCCAGCGGAAAAAGGCCACAAAAACGGGTGAGCTATAGCCTTGGGGGGTGGGGCTGGCCAACTTCGTCCGCCGGACTCGGAATGCCGCGAGACTTTGCGAGGCGCCTCCGTGTGCCAAAAATAGGGCGCGGGCACAGCCGCGCCCAAAAATACCCGCCTGAAGGCTTGGGCGCCAAGTTCGTCCAGCGGAAAAAGGCCACAAAAACGGGTGGGCTATAGCCTTGGGGGGTGGGGCTGGCCAACTTCGTCCGCCGGACTCGGAATGCCGCGAGACTTTGCGAGGTGCCTCCGGGTGCTAAAAATAGGGTGCAGGCACAGCCGCGCCGAAAAATACCCGCCTGAAGGCCGGGGCGCCAAGTTCGTCCAGCGGAAAAAGGCCACAAAAACGGGTGGGCTATAGCCTTGGGGGGTGGGGCTGGCCAACTTCGTCCGCCGGACTCGGAATGGCGCGAGACTTTGCGAGGCACCTGCGTGTGTTAAAAATAGGCCGCGGGCACAGCCGTGCCCAAAAATACCCGACCGAAGGCCGCGGCGCCAAATTCGTCCAGCGGAAAAAGGCCACAAAAACGGGTGGGCTATAGCCTTTGGGGGTGGGGCTGGCCAACTTCGTCCGCCGGACTCGGAATGGCGCGAGACTTTGCGAGGCGCCTCCGTGTGCCAAAAATAGGCGGCAGGCACAGCCGTGCCCAAAAATACCCGCCCGAAGGCCGGTGCGCCAAGTTCGTCCAGCGGAAAAAGGCCACAAAAACGGGTGAGCTATAGCCTTGGGGGGTGGGGCTGGCCAACTTCGTCCGCCGGACTCGGAATGCCGCGAGACTTTGCGAGGCCCCTCCGTGTGCCAAAAATAGGGCGCGGGCACAGCCGCGCCCAAAAATACCCGCCTGAAGGCTTGGGCGCCAAGTTCGTCCAGCGGAAAAAGGCCACAAAAACGGGTGGGCTATAGCCTGGGGGGTAGGGCTGGCCCACTTCGTCCGCCGGACTCGGAATGGCGTGAAACTTTGCGAGGCGCCTCCGTGTGCCAAAAATAGGCCGCGGACACCGCCGCGCCCAAAAATACCCGCCCGAAGGCCGGGGCGCCAAGTTCGTCCAGCGTAAAAAGGCTACAAAAACGGGTGGGCTATAGCCTTGGGGGGTGGGGCTGGCCAACTTCGTCCGCCGGACTCGGAATGGCGCGAGACTTTGCGAGGCGCCTCCGTGTGCCAAAAATTTGGCCGGGGCACAGCCGCGCCCAAAAATACCCCCCCGAAGGCCGGGGCGCCAAGTTCGTCCAGCGGAAAAAGGCCACAAAAACGGGTGGGCTATAGCCTTGGGGGGTGGGGCTGGCCAACTTCGTCCGCCGGACTCGGAATGGCGTGATACTTTGCGAGGCGCCTCCGTGTGCCAAAAATAGGCCGCGGGCACAGCCGCGCCTAAAAATACCCGCCCGAAGGCCGGGGCGCCAAGTTCGTCCAGCGGAAAAAGGCCACAAAAACGGGTGGGCTATAGCCTTGGGGGGTGGGGCTGGCCATCTTCGTCCGCCGGACTCGGAATGGCGCGAGACTCTGCGAGGCACCTCCGTGTGCCAAAAATAGGCCGCAGGCACAGCCGCGCCCAAAAATACCCACCCGAAGGCCGGGGCGCCAAGTTCGTCCAGCGGAAAAAGGCCACAAAAACGGGTGGGCTATAGCGTTGGGGGGGTGGGGCCGGCCCACTTCGTCCGCCGGACTCGGAATGGCGCAAGACTTTGCGAGGCACCTCCGTGTCCCAAAACTATGCCGCGGACACAGCCGTGCCCTAAAATACCCGCCCGAAGGCCGGGGCGCCAAGTTCGTCCAGCGGAAAAAGGCCACAAAAACGGGTGGGCTATAGACTTGGGGGGTGGGGCTGGCCAACATCGACCGCCGGACTCGGAATGGCGCGAGACTTTGCGAGGCGCCTCCGTGTGCCAAAAATAGGCCGCGGGCACAGCCGCGCCCAAAAATTCCGGCCCGAAGGCCGGGGCGCCATGTTCGTCCAGCGGAAAAAGGCCACAAAAACGGGTGGGCTATAGCCTTGGGGGGTGGGGCTGGCCTACTTCGTCCGTCGGACTCGGAATTGCGCGAGACTTTGCGAGGCACCTCCGTGTGCCAAAAATAGGCTGCGGGCACAGCCGCGCCCAAAAATACCCGCCCGAAGGCCGGGGCGCCAAGTTCGCCCAGCGGAAAAAGGCCACAAAAACGGGTGGGCTATAGCCTTGGGGGGTGGGGCTGGCCGACTTCGTCCGCCGGACTCGGAATGGCGTGAGACTTTGCGAGGCGCCTCCGTGTGCCAAAAATAGCAAAGGGCACAGCCGCGCCTAAAAATACCCGCCCGAAGGCCGGGCGCCAAGTTGGCCCAGCGGAAAAAGCCCACAAAAACGGGTGGGTTATAGCCTTGGGGCTGGGGCCGGCCAACCTCGTCCGCCGGACTCGGAATGGCGCGAGCCTACGCGAGGCACCTCCGTGTCCAAAAATAGGGCCGAATGGCACAGCCGCGCCTAAAAATACCCGCCCGAAGGCCGGGCGCCAAGTTCGCCCAGCGGAAAAAGGCCACAAAACCGGGTGGGCTTTAGCCTTGGGGGGTGGGGCTGGCCTACTTCGTCCGCCGGACTCGGAATGGCGTGAGACTTTGCGAGGCGCCTTTGTGTGCAAAAAATAGGCCGCGGACACAGCCGCGCCCAAAAATACCCACCCGAAGGCCGGGGCGCCAAGTTCGTCCAGCGGAAAAAGGCCACAAAAACGGGTGGGCTATAGCCTTGGGGGGGTGGGGCTGGCCAACTTCGTCCGCCGGACTCGGAATGGAGCTAGACTTTGCGAGGCGCCTTTGTGTGCAAAAAATAGACGCGGGCACATCCGCTCCCAAAAATACCCACCCGAAGGCCGGGGCGCCAAGTTCGTCCAGCGGAAAAAGGCCACAAAAACGGGTGGGCTATAGCCTTGGGGGGGTGGGGCTGGCCAACTTCGTCCGCCGGACTCGGAATGGCGCGAGACTCTGCGAGGCACCTCCGTGTCCCAAAACTATGCCGCGGACACAGCCGCGCCCAAAAATACCCGCCCGAAAACGGGGCGCCAAGTTCGTCCAGCGGAAAAAGGCCACAAAAACGGGTGGGCTGTAGCCTTGGGGGGTGGGGCTGGCCAACTTCGTCCGCCGGACTCGGAATGGCGTGAGACTTTGCGAGGCGCCTTTGTGTGCAAAAAATAGGCCGCGGACACAGCCGCGCCCAAAAATACCCACCCAAAGGCCGGGGCGCCAAGTTCGTCCAGCGGAAAAAGGCCACAAAAACGGGTGGGCTATAGCCTTGGGGGGTGGGGCTGGCCAACTTCGTCCGCCGGACTCGGAATGGCGCGAGACTTTGCGAGGCGCCTTTGTGTGCAAAAAATAGGCCGCGGGCACAGACGCGGCCAAAAATACCCACCCGAAGGCCGGGGCGCCAAGTTCGTCCAGCGGAAAAAGGCCACAAAAACGGGTGGGCTATAGCCTTGGGGGGGTGGGGCTGGCCAACTTCGTCCGCCGGACTCGGAATGGCGCGAGACTCTGCGAGCCACCTCCGTGTCCCAAAACTATGCCGCGGACACAGCCGCGCCCAAAAATACCCGCCCGAAGACGGGGCGCCAAGTTCGTCCAGCGGAAAAAGGCCACAAAAACGGGTGGGCTGTAGCCTTGGGGGGTGGGGCTGGCCAACTTCGTCCGCCGGACTCGGAATGGCGTGAGACTTTGCGAGGCGCCTTTGTGTGGAAAAAATAGGCCGCGGACACAGCCGCGCCCAAAAATACCCACCCGAAGGCCGGGGCGCCAAGTTCGTCCAGCGGAAAAAGGCCACAAAAACGGGTGGGCTATAGCCTTGGGGGGGTGGGGCTGGCCAACTTCGTCCGCCGGACTCGGAAGGGCGCGAGACTTTGCGAGGTGCCTTTGTGTGCAAAAAATCGGCCGCGGCCACTGCCGCGCCCAAAAATACCCACCCGAAGGCCGGGGCGCCAAGTTCGTCCAGCGGAAAAAGGCCACAAAAACGGGTGGGCTATAGCCTTGGGGGGGTGGGGCTGGCCAACTTCGTCTGCCGGACTCGGAATGGAGCGAGACTCTGCGAGGCACCTCCGTGTCCCAAAACTATGCCGCGGACACAGCCGCGCCCAAAAATACCCGCCCGAAGACGGGGCGCCAAGTTCGTCCACCGGAAAAAGGCCACAAAAACGGGTGGGCTATAGCCTTGGGGGCTGGGGCTGGCCAACTTCGTCCGCCGGACTCGGAATGGCGCGAGACTTTGCGAGGTGCTTTTGTGTGCAAAAAATAGGCCGCGGGCACAGCCGCGCCCAAAAATACCCACCCGAAGGCCGGGGCGCCAAGTTCGTCCAGCGGAAAAAGGCCGCAAAAACGGGTGGGCTATAGCCTTGGGGGGGTGGGGCTGGCCAACTTCGTCCGCAGGACTCGGAATGGCGCGAGACTTTGCGAGGCACCTCCGTGTGCCAAAAATAGGCCGCGGGCACAGCCGCGCTCAAAAATACCCGCCCGAAGGCCGTGGCGCCAATCCCTTCCAGCGGAAAAAGGCCACAAAAACGGGTGGGCTATAGCCTTGGGGGGTGGGGCTGGCCAACTTCGTCCGCCGGACTCGGAATGGCGCGAGACTTTGCGAGGCGCCTTTGTGTGCAAAAAATAGGCCGCGGGCACAGCCGCGCCCAAAAATACCGGCCCGAAGGCCGGGGCGCCAAGTTCGTCCTGCGGAAAAAGGCCACAAAAACGGGTGGGCTATAGCCTTGGGGGGGTGGGGCTGGCCAACTTCGTCCGCCGGACTCGGAATGGCGCGAGACTCTGCGAGGCACCTCCGTGTCCCAAAACTATGCCGCGGACACAGCCGCGCCCGAAAATACCCTTCCGAAGGACGGGGCGCGAAGTTCGTCCAGCGGAAAAAGGCCACAAAAACGGGTGGGCTATAGCCTTGGGGGGTGGGGCTGGCCAACTTCGTCCGCCGGACTCGGAATGGCGCGAGACTTTGCGAGGCATCTCCGTGTGCCAAAAATAGGCCGCGGGCACAGCCGCGCTCAAAAATACCCGCCCGAAGGCCGGGGCGCCAAGTTCGTCCTGCGGAAAAAGGCCACAAAAACGGGTGGGATTTTGCCTGGGGGGGTGGGGCTGGCCAACTTCGTCCGCCGGACTCGGAATGGCGCGAGACTTTGCGAGGCACCTCCGTGTGCCAAAAATAGGCCGCGGGCACAGCCGCGCCCAAAAATACCCGCCCAAGGCCGGGCGCCAAGTCTGGGCCCAGTGGAAAAAGGCCACAAAAACGGGTGGGCTATAGCCTTGGGGGTGGGGCTGGCCAACCGTCCGCGGACTCGGAATGGCGCGAGACTTTGCGAGGCGCCTCCGTGTGCCAAAAATAGGCCGCGGTCACAGCGCGCCTAAAAATACCCGCCACCCGAAGGCCGGGCGCCAAGTTCGTCCAGCGGTAAATGGCCACAAAAACGGGTGAGCTATAGCCTTCGGGGGTGGGGCTGGCCAACTTCGTCCGCCGGACTCGGAATGGCGCGAGACTCTGCGAGGCACCTTCGTGTGGAAAAAATAGGGCGCGGGCACAGCCGCGCCCAAAAATTCCCACCCGAAGGTCGGGGCGCCAAGTTCGTCCAGCGGAAAATGGCCACAAAAACGGGTGGGCTATAGCCTTGGGGGGTGGGGCTGGCCAACTTCGTCCGCCGGACTCGGAATGGTGCTAGACTTTGCGACGCGCCTCCGTGTGCCAAAAATAGGCCATGTGCACAGCCACGCCCAAAAATACCCGCCCGAAGGCCGGGGCGCCAAGTTCGTCCAGCGGAAAAAGGCCACAAAAACGGGTGGGCTATAGCGTTGGGGGGGTGGGGCTGGCCAACTTCGTCCGCCGGGCTCGGAATGGCGCGAGACTTTGCGAGGCACCTCCGTGTGCCAAAAATAGGCCATGGGCACAGCCGTACCCAAAAATACCCGCCCGAAGGCCGGGGCGCCAAGTTCGTCCAGCGGAAAAAGGCCACAAAAACGGGTGGGCTATAGCGTTGGGGGGGTGGGGCTGGCCAACTTCGTCCGCCGGACTCGGAATGGCGCAAGACTTTGCGAGGCACCTCCGTGTCCCAAAACTATGCCGCGGCCACAGCCGCGCCCGAAAATACCCTCCCGAAGGCCGGGGCGCCAAGTTCGTCCAGCGGAAAAAGGCCACAAAAACGGGTGGGCTATAGTCTTGGGGGGTGGGGCTGGCCTAATTCGTCCGTCGGACTCGGAATGGCGCGAGACTTTGCTAGGCGCCTCCGTGTGCCAAAAATAGGCCGCGGGCACAGCCGCGCCTAAAAATACCCGCCCGAAGGCCGGGGCGCCAAGTTCGTCCAGCGGAAAAAGGCCACAAAAACGGGTGGGCTATAGCCTTGGGGGTGGGGCTGGCCAACCTGTCCGCCGGACTCGGAATGGCGCGAGACTTTGCGAGGCGCTCCGTGCCAAAAAATAGGCCGCGGGCACAGCCGCGCCCTAAAAATACCCGCCGAAGGCCGGGCGCCAAGTTCGTCCAGCGGAAAAAGGCCACAAAAACGGGTGGGCTATAGCCTTGGGGGGGGGGGCTGGCCAAGCCGTCGTCCCGGACTCGGAATGGCGCGAGACTTTGCGAGGCGCCTTTGTGTGCAAAAAATAGGCCGCGGACACAGCCGCGCCCAAAAATACCCGCCCGAAGGCCGGGGCGCCAAGTTCATCCAGCGGAAAAAGGCCACAAAAACGTGTGGGCTATATAGCCTTGGGGGGTGGGGCTGGCCAACTTCGTCCGCCGGACTCGGAATGGCGCGAGACTTTGCGAGGCGCCTTTGTGTGCAAAAAATAGCCGCGGGCACAGCCGCGCCGAAAAATACCCACCCGAAGGCCGGGGCGCCAAGTTCGTCCAGCGGAAAAAGGCCACAAAAACGGTTGGGCTATAGCCTTGGGGGGGTGGGGCTGGCCAACTTCGTCCGCCGGACTCGGAATGGCGCGAGACTCTGCGAGGCACCTCCGTGTCCCAAAACTATGCCGCGGACACAGCCGCGCCCGAAAATACCCGCCCGAAGGACGGGGCGCCAAGTTCGTCCAGCGGAAAAAGGGCACAAAAACAGGTGGGCTATAGCCTTGGGGGGTGGGGCTGGCCCACTTCATCCGCCGGACTCGGAATGGCGCGAGACTTTGCGAGGCACCTCCGTGTGCCAAAAATAGGCCGCGGGCACAGCCGCGCTCAAAAATACCCGCCCGAAGGCCGGGGCGCCAAGTTCGTCCAGCGGAAAATGGCCACAAAAACGGGTGGGCTATAGCCTGGGGGGGTGGGGCTGGCCAACTTCGTCCGCCGGACTCGGAATGGCGCGAGACTTTGCGAGGTGCCTCCGTGTGCCAAAAATAGGCCGCGGGCACAGCCGCGCTAAAAAATACCCACCCGAAGGCCGGGGCGCCAAGTTCGTCCGTAGGAAAAAGGCCACAAAAACGGGTGGGCTATAGCCTTGGGGGGTGGGGCTGGCCAACTTCGTCCGCCAGACTCGGAATGGCGCGAGACTTTGCGAGGCGTATCCGTGTGGCAAAAATAGGCCGCGGGCACAGCCACACCCAAAAATACCCGCCCGAAGGCCGGGGCGCCAAGTTCGTCCAGCGGAAAAAGGCCACAAAAACGGGTGGGATATAGCCTTGGGGGGTGGGGCTGGCCAACTTCGTCCGCCGGACTCGGAATGGCGCGAGACTTTCCGAGGCGCCTCCATGTGCCAAAAATACCCGCCCGAAGGCCGGGGCGCCAAGTTCGTCCAGCGGTAAAAGGCCACAAAAACGGGTGGGCTATAGCCTTGGGGGGTGGGGCTGGCCAACTTCGTCCGCCGGACTCGGAATGGCGCGAGACTTTGCGAGGCGCCTTTGTGTGCAAAAAATAGGCCGCGGGCACAGCCGCGCCCAAAAATACCGGCCCGAAGGCCGGGGCGCCAAGTTCGTCCAGCGGAAAAAGGCCACAAAAACGGGTGAGCTATAGCCTTCGGGGGTGGGGCTGGCCAACTTCGTCCGCCGGACTCGGAATGGCGCGAGACTTTGCGAGGCGCCTCCGTGTGCCAAAAATAGGCCGCGGGCACAGCCGCGCCCAAAAATACCCGCCCGAAGGCCGGGGCGCCAAGTTCGTCCAGCGGAAAAAGGCCACAAAAACGGGTGAGCTATAGCCTCGGGGTGGGGCTGGCCAACTTCGGGTCCGCCGGACTCGGAATGGCGCGAGACTTTGCGAGGCGCCTCCGTGTGCCAAAAAGGCCGCAGGCACAGCCGCGCCAAAAATACCCGCCCGAAGGCCGGGGCGCCAAGTTCGTCCAGCGGAAAAAGGCCACAAAAACGGGTGGGCTATAGCCTTGGGGGGTGGGGCTGGCCAACTTCGTCCGCCGGACTCGGAATGGCGCGAGACTTTACGAGGCGCCTCTGTGTGCAAAAAATAGGCCGCGGGTACAGCCGCGCCCAAAAATACCCACCCGAAGGCCGGGGCGCCAAGTTCGTCCAGCGGAAAAAGGCCACAAAAACGGGCGGGCTATAGCCTTGGGGGGGTGGGGCTGGCCAACTTCGTCCGCAGGACTCGGAATGGCGCGAGACTTTGCGAGGCACCTCCGTGTGCCAAAAATAGGCCGCGGGCACAGCCGCGCTCAAAAATACCCGCCCGAAGGCCGGGGTGCCAAGTTCGTCCAGCGGAAAAAGGCCACAAAAACGGGTGGGCTATAGCCTTGGGGGGTGGGGCTGGCCAACTTCGTCCGCCGGACTCGGAATGGCGCGAGACTTTGCGAGGCGCCTTTGTGTGCAAAAAATAGGCCATGGGCACAGCCGCGCTAAAAATACCGCCCGAAGGCCGGGCGCCAAGTTCGCCCTGCGGAAAAAGGCCACAAAACGGGTGGGCTATAGCCTTGGGGGGGTGGGGCTGGCCAACTTCGTCCGCCGGACTCGGAATGGCGCGAGACTCTGCGAGGCACCTCCGTGTCCCAAAACTATACCGCGGACACAGCCGCGCCCGAAAATACCCGTCCGAAGGACGGGGCACCAACTTCGTCCGGCGGAAAAAGGCCACAAAAACGGGTGGGCTATAGCCTTGGGGGGTGGGGCTGGCAAACTTCGTCCGCCGGACTCGGAATGGCGCGAGACTTTGCGAGGCACCTCCGTGTGCCAAAAATAGGCCGCGGGCACAGCCGCGCCCAAAAATACCCGCCCGAAGGCCGGGGCGCCAAGTTCGTCCAGCGGAAAAAGGCCACAAAAACGGGTGGGATATAGCCTTGGGGGGTGGGGCTGGCCAACTTCGTCCGCCGGACTCGGAATGGCGCGAGACTTTGCGAGGCACCTCCGTGTGCCAAAAATAGGCCTCGGGCACCGCCGCGCCCAAAAATACCCACCCGAAGGCCGGGGCGCCAAGTTCGTCCAGCGGAAAAAGGCCACAAAAACGGGTGGGCAATAGCGTTGGGGGGGTGGGGCTGGCCAACTTCGTCCGCCGGACTCGGAATGGCGCGAGCCTTTGCGAGGCGCCTCCGTGTGACAAAAATAGGCCGCGGACACAGCCGCGCCCAAAAATACCCACCCGAAGGCCGGGGCGCCATGTTCGTCCAGCGGAAAAAGGCCACAAAAACGGGTGGGCTATAGCCTTGGGGGGTGGGGCTGGCCAACTTCGTCCGCCGGACTCGGAATGGCGCGAGACTTTGCGAGGCGCCTTTGTGTGCAAAAAATAGGCCGCGGGCAAAGCCGCGCCCAAAAATACCCACCCGAAGGCCGGGGCGCCAAGTTCGTCCAGCGGCAAAAGGCCACAAAAACGGGTGGGCTATAGCCTTGGGGGGGTGGGGCTGGCCAACTTCGTCCGCCGGACTCGGAATGGCGCGAGACTCTGCGAGGCACCTCCGTGTCCCAAAACTATGCCGCGGACACAGCCGCGCCCGAAAATACCCGCCCGACGGACGGGGCGCCAAGTTCGTCCAGCGGAAAAAGGCCACAAAAATGGGTGGGCTATAGCCTTGGGGGGTGGGGCTGGCCAACTTCGTCCGCCGGACTCGGAATGGCGCGAGACTTTTCGAGGCGCCTTTGTGTGCAAAACATAGGCCGCGGGCACAGCCGCGCCCAAAAATACCCACCCGAAGGCCGGGGCGCCAAGTTCGTCCAGCGGAAAAAGGCCACAAAAACGGGTGGGCTATAGCCGTGGGGGGTGGGGCTGGCCAACTTCGTCCGCCGGACTCGGAATGGCGCGAGACTGTGCGAGGCACCTCCGTGTCCCAAAACTATACCGCGGACACAGCCGCGCCCAAAATACCCACCGAAGGCCGGGCGCCAAGTTCGTCCAGCGGAAAAAGGCCACAAAAC
>JAUJEM010000447.1:0-133246 GCA_030448935.1 Citrus cavaleriei
ATTCTGAGTCCGCGGACGAAGTTGGCCTGCCCCACCCCCCAGTGGCTATAGCCCACCCCATTTCGTGGCCTTTTTCCGCTGGACGAACTTGGCGCCCCGGCCTTCTGGCGTGTATATATGGGCGCGGCTGTGACCGCTGCCTATTTCTGTCACACGGAAGTGCCTCGCAACGTCTCGCGCCATTCCGAGTCCGCGGACGGTTGGCCAGCCCCACCCCCAAGGCTATAGCCCACCCATTTTTGTGTCCTTTTTCCGCTGGACCAGACTTGGCGCCCGGCCTTCGGGCGGGTATTTTGGGCGCGGCTGTGCCCGTGGCCTATTTTTGCACACGGAGGCGCCTCGCAGTCTCGCGCCATTCCGAGTCCGGCGGACGGTTGGCCAGCCCCACACCCCAAGGCTATAGCCCACCCGTTTTGTGGCCTTTTACCACTGGACGAACTTGGCGCCCGGCCTTCGGGTGGGTATTTTGGGCGCGGCTGTGCCAAGGCCTATTTTTACCACACGGAGGCGCCTTGCAAAGTCTCGCGCCATTCCGAGTCCGGCGGATGAAGTTGGCCAGCCCCACCCCCCAAGGCTATAGCCCACCCGTTTTTGTGGCCTTTTTCCGCTGGACGAACTTGGCGCCCCGGCCTTCGGGCGGGTATTTTTGGGCGCGGCTGTGCCCGCGGCCTATTTTTGGGACACGGAGGTGCCTCGCAAAGTCTCGCGCCATTCCGAGTCCGGCGGACGAAGTTGGCCAGCCCCACCCCCCAAGGCTATAGCCCACCCGTTTTTGTGGCCTTTTTGCGCTGGACGAACTTGGTGCCCCGGCCTTTGGGCGGGTATTTTTGGGCGCGGCTGTGCCCGCGGCCTATTTTTGGGACACGGAGGTGCCTCGCAAAGTCTCGCGCCATTCCGAGTCCGGCGGACGAAGTTGGCCAGCCCCACCCCCCAAGGCTATAGCCCCCCCGTTTTTGTTGCCTTTTTCCGCTGGACGAACGTGGCGCCCCGGCCTTCGGGCGGGTATTTTTTGGCGCGGCTGTGGCCGCTGCCTATTTTTGGCACACGGAGGGCCTCGCAAAGTCTCGCGCCATTCCGAGTCAGGCGGACGAAGCTGGCCAGCCCCACCCCCCAAGGCTATAGCCCACCCGTTTTTGTGGCCTTTTTCCGCTGGACGAACTTGGCGCCCCGGCCATCGGGCGGGTATTTTTGGGCGCGGCTGTGCCCGCGGCCTATTTTTGACACACTGAGGTGCCTCGCAAAGTCTCGCGCCATTCTGAGTCCGGCGGACGAAGTTGGCCTGCCCCACCCCCCAGGGCTATAGCCCACCCGTTTTTGTGGCCTTTTTCCGCTGGACGAACTTGGCGCCCCGGCCTTCGGGCGGGTATTTTTGGGCGCGGCTGTGCCCGCAGCCTATTTCTGGCACACGGAAGTGCCTCGCAAAGTCTCGCGCCATTCCGAGTCCGGCGGACGAAGTTGGCCAGCCCCACCCCCCAAGGCTATAGCCCACCCATTTTTGTGTCCTTTTTCCGCTGGACGAACTTGGCGCCCCGGCCTTCGGGCGGGTATTTTGGGGCGCGGCTGTGCCCGTGGCCTATTTTTGGCACACGGAGGCGCCTCGCAAAGTCTCGCGCCATTCCGAGTCCGGCGGACGAAGTTGGCCAGCCCCACACCCCAAGGCTATAGCCCACCCGTTTTTGTGGCCTTTTACCACTGGACGAACTTGGCGCCCCGGCCTTCGGGTGGGTATTTTTGGGCGCGGCTGTGCCCGCGGCCTATTTTTGCCACACGGAGGCGCCTTGCAAAGTCTCGCGCCATTCCGAGTCCGGCGGATGAAGTTGGCCAGCCCCACCCCCCAAGGCTATAGCCCACCCGTTTTTGTGGCCTTTTTCCGCTGGACGAACTTGGCGCCCCGGCCTTCGGGCGGGTATTTTTGGGCGCGGCTGTGCCCGCGGCCTATTTTTGGGACACGGAGGTGCCTCGCAAAGTCTCGCGCCATTCCGAGCGGGGCGGTATTAGTGGGCCAGCCCCACCCCCCAAGGCTATAGCCCACCCGTTTTTGTGGCCTTTTTGCGCTGGACGAACTTGGTGCCCCGGCCTTCCGGCGGGTATTTTTGGGCGCGGCTGTGCCCGCGGCCTATTTTTGGCCCACGGAGGCGCCTCGCAAAGTCTCGCGCCATTCCGAGTCCGGCGGACGAAGTTGGCCAGCCCCACCCCCCAAGGCTATAGCTCACCTGTTTTTGTGGCCTTTTTCCGCTGAACGAACTTGGCGCCCCAGCCTTCGGGTGGGTATTTTTGGGTACGGCTGTGCCCGCGGCCTATTTTTGGGACACGGAGGCGCCTCGCAAAGTCTCGCGCCATTCCGAGGCCGGCGGACGAAGTTGGCCAGCCCCACCCCTCAATGCTATAGCCCACCCGTTTTTCTGGCCTTTTTCCGCTGGACGACATTGGCGCCCCGGCCTTCGGGCTGGTATTTTTGGGTGCGGCTATGCCCGTGGCCTAGTTTTGGCACACGGAGGTGCCTCGCAAAGTCTCGCGCGATCCGAGTCCGGCGGACGAAGTCGGCCAGCCCCACCCCAAGGCTATAGCCCACCCGTTTTGTGGCCTTTTTCCGCTGGGACGAACTTGGCGCCCGGCCTTCGGGCTGGTATTTTTGGGCGCGGCTGTGCGCGCGGGCTATTTTTGGCACACGGAGGTGCCTCTTAATGTCTCGCGCCATTCCGAGTCCGGGGCGGACGGTTGGCCAGCCCCACCCCCAAGGCTATAGCCCACCCGTTTTTGTGGCCTTTTTCCGCTGGACGAACTTGGCGTCCCGGCCTTGGGCGGGTATTTTTGGGCGCGGCTGTGCCCGCGGCCGATTTTTGGCACACGGAGGTGACTCGTAAAGTCTCGCGCCATTCCGAGTCCGGCGGACGAAGTGGGCCAGCCCCACCCCCCAAGGCTATAGCCCACCCGTTTTTGTGGCCTTTTTCCGCTGAACGAACTTGGCGCCCCAGCCTTCGGGCGGGTATTTTTGGGTGCGGCTGTGCCCGCGGCCTATTTTTGGCACACGGAGGCGCCTCGCAAAGTCTCGCGCCATTCCGAGTCCGGCGGACGAAGTTGGCCAGCCCCACCCCCCAATGCTATAGCCCACCGTTTTTTCGGCCTTTTTCCGCTGGACGAACTTGGCGCCCGGCCTTCGGGCGGGTATTTTTGCGCGGCTGTGCCCGCGCCTATTTTTGGCACACGGAGGCGCCGCAAAGTCTCGCGCCATTCCGAGTCCGGCGGACGGTTGGCCAGCCCCACCCCCCAAGGCTATAGCTCACCTGTTTTTGTGGCCTTTTTCCGCTGAACGAACTTGGCGCCCCAGCCTTCGGGTGGGTATTTTTGGGTACGGCTGTGCCCGCGGCCTATTTTTGGCACACGGAGGCGCCTCGCAAAGTCTCGCGCCATTCCGAGGCCGGCGGACGAAGTTGGCCAGCCCCACCCCCCAATGCTATAGCCCACCCGTTTTTCTGGCCTTTTTCCGCTGGACGAAATTGGCGCCCCGGCCTTCGGGCGGGTATTTTTGGGTGCGGCTATGCCCGTGGCCTAGTTTTGGCACACGGAGGTGCCTCGCAAAGTCTCGCGCGATCCGAGTCCGGCGGACGAAGTCGGCCAGCCCCACCCCCCAAGGCTATAGCCCACCCGTTTTTGTGGCCTTTTTCCGCTGGACGAACTTGGCGCCCCGGCCTTCGGGCGGGTATTTTTGGGCGCGGCTGTGCCCGCGGCCTATTTTTGGCACACGGAGGTGACTCGTAAAGTCTCGCGCCATTCCGAGTCCGGCGGAGGTTGTTGGCCAGCCCCACCCCCCAAGGCTATAGCCCACCCGTTTTTGTGGCCTTTTTCCGCTGGACGAACTTTGCGCCCCGGCCTTCGGGCGGGTATTTTTGGGCGCGGCTGTGCCCGTGGCCTAGTTTTGGCACACTGAGGTGCCTCACAAAGTCTCGCGCGATCCGAGTCCGGCGGACGAAGTCGGCCAGCCCCACCCCCCAAGGCTATAGCCCACCCGTTTTTGTGGCCTTTTTCCGCTGGACGAACTTGGCGCCCCGGCCTTCCGGCGGGTATTTTTGGGCGCGGCTGTGCCCGCGGCCTATTTTTGGCCCACGGAGGCGCCTCGCAAAGTCTCGCGCCATTCCGAGTCCGGCGGACGAAGTTGGCCAGCCCCACCCCCAAGGCTATAGCCCACCCGTTTTTGTGGCCTTTTTCCGCTGGACGAACTTGGCGCTCCGGCCTTCGGGCTGGTGTTTTTGGGCGCGGCTGTGCCCGCGGCCTATTTTTGGCACACGGAGGTGCCTCGTAAAGTCTCGCGCCATTCCGAGTCCGGCGGACGAAGTTGGCCAGCCCCACCCCCCAAGGCTATAGCCCACCTGTTTTTGTGGCCTTTTTCCGCTGAACGAACTTGGCGCCCCAGCCTTCGGGCGGGTATTTTTGGGTACGGCTGTGCCCGCGGCCTATTTTTGGCACACGGAGACGCCTCGCAAAGTCTCGCGCCATTCCGAGTCCGGCGGACGAAGTTGGCCAGCCCTACCCCCCAAGGCTATAGCCCACCCGTTTTTGTGGCCTTTTTCCGCTGGACGAACTTGGCGCCCCGGCCTTCGGGGGGGTATTTTTGGGCGCGGCTGTGCCCGCGGCCTATTTTTGGTACACGGAGGCACCTCGCAAAGTCTCGCGCCATTCCGAGTCTGGCGGACGAAGTGGGCCAGCCCCACCCCCCAAGGCTATAGCCCACCCGTTTTTGTGGCCTTTTTTCGTTGGACGAACTTGGCGCCCCGGCCTTCGGGCGTGTATTTTTGGGCGCGGCTGTGCCCGCGGCCTATTTTTGGCACACGGAAGTGCCTCGCAAAGACTCGCGCCATTCCGAGTCCGGCGGACGAAGTTGCCCAGCCCCAGCCCCCAAGGCTATAGCCCACCCGTTTTTGTGGCCTTCTTCCGCTGGACGAACTTGGCGCCCCGGCCTTCGGGGGGGTATTTTTGGGCGCGGCTGTGTCCGCAGCCTATTTTTGGTACACGGAGGTGCCTCGCAAAGTCTCGCGCCATTCCGAGTCCGGCGGACGAAGTTGGCCAGCCCCACCCCCCAAGGCTATAGCCCACCCGTTTTTGTGGCCTTTTTCCGCTGGACGAACTTGGCGCCCCGGCCTTCGGGAGGGTATTTTTGGGCGCGGCTGTGCCCGCGGCCTATTTTTGGCACACGGAGGCGCCTCGCAAAGTCTCGCGCCATTCCGAGTCCGGCGGACGAAGTTGGCCAGCCCCACCCCCCAAGGCTATAGCCCACCTGTTTTTGTGGCCTTATTCCGCTGAACGAACTTGGCGCCCCAGCCTTCGGGCGGGTATTTTTGGGTGCGGCTGTGCCCGCGGCCTATTTTTGGCACACGGAGGCGCCTCGCAAAGTCTCGCGCCATTCCGAGTCCGGCGGACGAAGTTGGCCAGCCCCACCCCCCAATGCTATATCCCACCCTTTTTTGTCGCCATTTTCCGCTGGTCGTACTTGGCGCCCCGGCCTTCGGGCGTGTATTTTTGGGCGCGGCTGTTCCCACTGCCTATTTTTGGCACACGGAGGCGCCTCGCAAAGTCTCACGCCATTCCGAGTCAGGCTTACGATGTTGGCCAGCCACACCCACAAGGCTATAGCTCACCTGTTTTTGTGGCCTTTTTCCGCTGAACGAATCCTGGCGCCCCAGCCTTCGGGTGGGTATTTTTTGTACGGCTGTGCCCGCGGCCTATTTTTGGCACACGGAGGCGCCTCGCAAAGTCTCGCGCCATTCCGAGGCCGGCGGACGAAGTTGGCCAGCCCCACCCCCCAATGCTATAGCCCACCCGTTTTTCTGGCCTTTTTCCGCTGGACGAAATTGGCGCCCCGGCCTTCGGGCGGGTATTTTTGGGTGCGGCTATGCCCGTGGCCTAGTTTTGGCACACGGAGGTGCCTCGCAAAGTCTCGCGCGATCCGAGTCCGGCGGACGAAGTCGGCCAGCCCCACCCCCCAAGGCTATAGCCCACCCGTTTTTCTGGCCTTTTTCCGCTGGACGAACTTGGCGCCCCGGCCTTCGGGTGGGTATTTTTGGGCGCGGCTGTGCCCGCGGCCTATTTTTGGCCCACGGAGGCGCCTCCCAAAGTCTCGCGCCATTCCGAGTCCGGCGGACGAAGTTGGCCAGCCCCACCCCCCAAGGCTATAGCCCACCCGTTTTTGTGGCCTTTTTCCGCTGGACGAACTTGGCGCCCCGGCCTTCGGGGTGGTATTTTTGGGCGCGGCAGTGCCCGCGGCCTATTTTTGGCACACGGAGGTGCCTCGTAAAGTCTCGCGCCATTCCGAGTCCGGCGGACGAAGTTGGCCAGCCCCACCCCCCAAGGCTATAGCCCACCCGTTTTTGTGGCCTTTTTCCGCTGGACGAACTTGGCGCCCCGGCCTTTGGGCGTGTCTTTTTGGGCGCGGCTGTGCCCGCGGCCTATTTTTGGCACACGGAAGTGCCTCGCAAAGACTCGCGCCATTCCGAGTCCGGCGGACGAAGTTGCCCAGCCCCAGCCCCCAAGGCTATAGCCCACCCGTTTTTGTGGCCTTCTTCCGCTGGACGAACTTGGCGCCCCGGCCTTCGGGGGGGTATTTTTGGGCGCGGCTGTGTCCGCAGCCTATTTTTGGTACACGGAGGTGCCTCGCAAAGTCTCGCGCCATTCCGAGTCCGGCGGACGAAGTTGGCCAGCCCCACCCCCCAAGGCTATAGCCCACCCGTTTTTGTGGCCTTTTTCCGCTGGACGAACTTGGCGCCCCGTCCTTCGGGAGGGTATTTTTGGGCGCGGCTGTGCCCGCGGCCTATTTTTGGCACACGGAGGCGCCTCGCAAAGTCTCGCGCCATTCCGAGTCCGGCGGACGAAGTTGGCCAGCCCCACCCCCCAAGGCTATAGCCCACCTGTTTTTGTGGCCTTTTTCCGCTGAACGAACTTGGCGCCCCAGCCTTCGGGCGGGTATTTTTGGGTGCGGCTGTGCCCGCGGCCTATTTTTGGCACACGGAGGCGCCTCGCAAAGTCTCGCGCCATTCCGAGTCCGGCGGACGAAGTTGGCCAGCCCCACCCCCCAATGCTATAGCCCACCCGTTTTTCTGGCCTTTTTCCGCTGGACGAACTTGGCGCCCCGGCCTTCGGGCGGGTATTTTTGGGCGCGGCTGTGCCCGCGGCCTATTTTTGGCACACGGAGGCGCCTCGCAAAGTCTCGCGCCATTCCGAGTCCGGCGGACGAAGTTGGCCAGCCCCACCCCCCAAGGCTATAGCTCACCTGTTTTTGTGGCCTTTTTCCGCTGAACGAACTTGGCGCCCCAGCCTTCGGGTGGGTATTTTTGGGTACGGCTGTGCCCGCGGCCTATTTTTGGCACACGGAGGCGCCTCGCAAAGTCTCGCGCCATTCCGAGGCCGGCGGACGAAGTTGGCCAGCCCCACCCCCCAATGCTATAGCCCACCCGTTTTTCTGGCCTTTTTCCGCTGGACGAAATTGGCGCCCCGGCCTTCGGGCGGGTATTTTTGGGTGCGGCTATGCCCGTGGCCTAGTTTTGGCACACGGAGGTGCCTCGCAAAGTCTCGCGCGATCCGAGTCCGGCGGACGAAGTCGGCCAGCCCCACCCCCCAAGGCTATAGCCCACCCGTTTTTGTGGCCTTTTTCCGCTGGACGAAAGTGGCGCCCGGCCTTGGGCGGGGTTTTTGGGCGCGGCTGTGCCCGCGGCCTATTTTTGGCCCACGGAGGCGCCTCCCAAAGTCTCGCGCCATTCCGAGTCCGGCGGACGAAGTTGGCCAGCCCCACCCCCCAAGGCTATAGCCACCCGTTTTTGTGGCCTTTTTCCGCTGGACGAACTTGGCGTCCCGGCCTTCGGGCGGGTATTTTTGGGCGCGGCTGTGCCCGCGGCCTATTTTTGGCACACGGAGGTGACTCGTAAAGTCTCGCGCCATTCCGAGTCCGGCGGACGTAGTTGGCCAGCCCCACCCCCCAAGGCTATAGCCCACCCGTTTTTGTGGCCTTTTTCCGCTGGACGAACTTTGCGCCCCGGCCTTCGGGCGGGTATTTTTGGGCGCGGCTGTGCCCGCGGCCTATTTTTGGCACACGGAGGTGACTCGTAAAGTCTCGCGCCATTCCGAGTCCGGCGGACGAAGTTGGCCAGCCCCACCCCCCAAGGCTATAGCCCACCCGTTTTTGTGGCCTTTTTCCGCTGGACGAACTTGGCGTCCCGGCCTTCGGGCGGGTATTTTTGGGCGCGGCTGTGCCCGTGGCCTAGTTTTGGCACACTGAGGTGCCTCACAAAGTCTCGCGCGATCCAAGTCCGGCGGACGAAGTCGGCCAGCCCCACCCCCCAAGGCTATAGCCCACCCGGTTTTGTGGCCGTTGTACGCGGGACGAACGTGGCGCCCGGCCTTCGGGCGGGTTTTTTTGCTGGCTGTGCCCGCGGCCTATTTTTGGCCCACGGAGGCGCCTCGCAAAGTCTCGCGCCATTCCGAGTCCGGCGGACGAAGTTGGCCAGCCCCACCCCCCAAGGCTATAGCCCACCCGTTTTTGTGGCCTTTTTCCGCTGGACGAACTTGGCGTCCCGGCCTTCGGGCGGGTATTTTTGGGCGCGGCTGTGCCCGCGGCCTATTTTTGGCACACGGAGGTGACTCGTAAAGTCTCGCGCCATTCCGAGTCCGGCGGACGAAGTTGGCCAGCCCCACCCCCCAAGGCTATAGCCCACCCGTTTTTGTGGCCTTTTTCCGCTGGACGAACTTTGCGCCCCGGCCTTCGGGCGGGTATTTTTGGGCGCGGCTGTGCCCGTGGCCTAGTTTTGGCACACTGAGGTGCCTCACAAAGTCTCGCGCGATCCGAGTCCGGCGGACGAAGTTGGCCAGCCCCACCCCCCAAGGCTATAGCCCACCCGTTTTTGTGGCCTTGTTCCGCTGGACGAGACTTGGCGCCCGGCCTTCGGGCGGGTATTTTTGGCGCGGCTGTGCCCGCGGCCTATTTTTTGCCCACGGAGGCGCTCGCAGTCTCGCGCCATTCCGAGTCCGGCGGACGAAGTTGGCCAGCCCCACCCCCAAGGCTATAGCCCACCCGTTTTTGTGGCCTTTTTCCGCTGGACGAACTTGGCGCTCCGGCGTTCGGGCTGGTGTTTTTGGGCGCGGCTGTGCCCGCGGCCTATTTTTGGCACACGGAGGTGCCTCGTAAAGTCTCGCGCCATTCCGAGTCCGGCGGACGAAGTTGGCCAGCCCCACCCCCCAAGGCTATAGCCCACCTGTTTTTGTGGCCTTTTTCCGCTGAACGAACTTGGCGCCCCAGCCTTCGGGCGGGTATTTTTGGGTACGGCTGTGCCCGCAGCCTATTTTTGGCACACGGAGGCGCCTCGCAAAGTCTCGCGCCATTCCGAGTCCGGCGGACGGTTGGCCAGCCCTACCCCCAAGGCTATAGCCCACCCGTTTTGTGGCCTTTTTCCGCTGGACG
The DNA here is from genome assembly GCA_030448935.1 of Citrus cavaleriei. Classification (NCBI taxonomy): domain Eukaryota; kingdom Viridiplantae; phylum Streptophyta; class Magnoliopsida; order Sapindales; family Rutaceae; genus Citrus; species Citrus cavaleriei. The sequence continues at coordinate 9,443 of JAUJEM010000447.1, forward strand.
AACTTGGCGCCCGGCCTTCGGGCGGGTATTTTTGGGCGCGGCTGTACCCATGGCCTATTTTTGGCCCACGGAGGCGCCTCGCAAAGTCGCGCCATTCCGAGTCCGCGGACGAAGTTGGCCAGCCCCACCCCCAAGGCTATAGCCCACCCGTTTTTGTGGCCTTTTTCCGCTGGACGAACTTGGCGCCCGGCCTTCGGGCTGGTATTTTTGGGCGCGGCTGTGCCCATGGCCAGCTTTTTTGGCACACGGAGGTGCCTCGTAAAGTCTCGCGCCATTCCGAGTCCGGCGGACGAAGTTGGCCAGCCCCACCCCCCAAGGCTATAGCCCACCCGTTTTTGTGGCCTTTTTCCGCTGGACGAACTTGGCGTCCCGGCCTTCGGGCGGGTATTTTTGGGCGCGGCTGTGCCCGCGGCCTATTTTTGGCACACGGAGGTGACTCGTAAAGTCTCGCGCCATTCCGAGTCCGGCGGACGAAGTTGGCCAGCCCCACCCCCCAAGGCTATAGCCCACCCGTTTTTGTGGCCTTTTTCCGCTGGACGAACTTTGCGCCCCGGCCTTCGGGCGGGTATTTTTGGGCGCGGCTGTGCCCGTGGCCTAGTTTTGGCACACTGAGGTGCCTCACAAAGTCTCGCGCGATCCGAGTCCGGCGGACGAAGTCGGCCAGCCCCACCCCCCAAGGCTATAGCCCACCCGTTTTTGTGGCCTTTTTCCGCTGGACGAACTTGGCGCCCCGGCCTTCGGGCGGGTATTTTTGGGCGCGGCTGTGCCCGCGGCCTATTTTTGGCCCACGGAGGCGCCTCGCAAAGTCTCGCGCCATTCCGAGTCCGGCGGACGAAGTTGGCCAGCCCCACCCCCAAGGCTATAGCCCACCCGTTTTTGTGGCCTTTTTCCGCTGGACGAACTTGGCGCTCCGGCCTTCGGGCTGGTGTTTTTGGGCGCGGCTGTGCCCGCGGCCTATTTTTGGCACACGGAGGTGCCTCGTAAAGTCTCGCGCCATTCCGAGTCCGGCGGACGAAGTTGGCCAGCCCCACCCCCCAAGGCTATAGCCCACCTGTTTTTGGCGCCTTTTTCCGCTGAACGAACTTGGCGCCCCAGCCTTCGGGCGGGTATTTTTGGGTACGGCTGTGCCCGCGGCCTATTTTTGGCACACGGAGGCGCCTCGCAAAGTCTCGCGCCATTCCGAGTCCGGCGGACGAAGTTGGCCAACCCCACCCCCCAATGCTATAGCCCACCCGTTTTTGTGGCCTTTTCCGCTGGACGAACTTGGCGCCCCGGCCTTCGGGCGGGTATTTTTGGGCGCGGCTGTGACCGCGGCCTATTTTTGGCACACGGAGGTGCCTCGTAAAGTCTCGCGCCATTCCGAGTCCGGCGGACGTAGTTGGCCAGCCCCACCCCCCAAGGCTATAGCCCACCCGTTTTTGTGGCCTTTTTCCGCTGGACGAACTTTGCGCCCCGGCCTTCGGGCGGGTATTTTTGGGCGCGGCTGTGCCCGTGGCCTAGTTTTGGCACACTGAGGTGCCTCACAAAGTCTCGCGCGATCCGAGTCCGGCGGACGAAGTCGGCCAGCCCCACCCCCCAAGGCTATAGCCCACCCGTTTTTGTGGCCTTTTTCCGCTGGACGAACTTGGCGCCCCGGCCTTCGGGCGGGTATTTTTGGGCGCGGCTGTGCCCGCGGCCTATTTTTGGCCCACGGAGGCGCCTCGCAAAGTCTCGCGCCATTCCGAGTCCGGCGGACGAAGTTGGCCAGCCCCACCCCCAAGGCTATAACCCACCCGTTTTTGTGGCCTTTTTCCGCTGGACGAACTTGGCGCTCCAGCCTTCGGGCTGGTATTTTTGGGCGCGGCTGTGCCCGCGGCCTATTTTTGGCACACGGAGGTGCCTCGTAAAGTCTCGCGCCATTCCGAGTCCGGCGGACGAAGTTGGCCAGCCCCACCCCCCAAGGCTATAGCCCACCTGTTTTTGTGGCCTTTTTCCGCTGAACGAACTTGGCGCCCCAGCCTTCGGGCGGGTATTTTTGGGTACGGCTGTGCCCGCGGCCTATTTTTGGCACACGGAGGCGCCTCGCAAAGTCTCGCGCCATTCCGAGTCCGGCGGACGAAGTTGGCCAGCCCCACCCCCCAATGCTATAGCCCACCCGTTTTTCTGGCCTTTTTCCGCTGGACGAACTTGGCGCCCCGGCCTTCGGGCGGGTATTTTTGGGCGCGGCTGTGCCCGCGGCCTATTTTTGGCACACGGAGGTGCCTCGTAAAGTCTCGCGCCATTCCGAGTCCGGCGGACGAAGTTGGCCAGCCCCACCCCCCAAGGCTATAGCCCACCCGTTTTTGTGGCCTTTTTCCGCTGGACGAACTTTGCGCCCCGGCCTTCGGGCGGGTATTTTTGGGCGCGGCTGTGCCCGTGGCCTACTTTTGGCACACTGAGGTGCCTCACAAAGTCTCGCGCGATCCGAGTCCGGCGGACGAAGTCGCCAGCCCCACCCCCAAGGCTATAGCCCACCCGTTTTGTGGCCTTTTTCCGCTGGACGAACTTGGCGCCCGGCCTTCGGGCGGGTATTTTTTTTGGCGCGGCTGTGTGCCCGCGGCCTATTTTTGGCCCACGGAGGCGCTCGCAAAGTCTCGCGCCATTCCGAGTCCGCGGACGGTTGGCCAGCCCCACCCCCAAGGCTATAGCCCACCCGTTTTTGTGGCCTTTTTCCGCTGGACGAACTTGGCGCTCCGGCCTTCGGGCTGGTATTTTTGGGCGCGGCTGTGCCCGCGGCCTATTTTTGGCACACGGAGGTGCCTCGTAAAGTCTCGCGCCATTCCGAGTCCGGCGGACGAAGTTGGCCAGCCCCACCCCCCAAGGCTATAGCCCACCTGTTTTTGTGGACTTTTTCCGCTGAACGAACTTGGCGCCCCAGCCTTCGGCCGGGTATTTTTGGGTACGGCTGTGCCCGCGGCCTATTTTTGGCACACGGAGGCGCCTCGAAAAGTCTCGCGCCATTCCGAGTCCGGCGGACGAAGTTGGCCAGCCCCACCCCCCAATGCTATAGCCCACCCGTTTTTCTGGCCTTTTTCCGCTGGACGAACTTGGCGCCCCGGCCTTCGGGCTTTTTATTTTTGGGTGCGGCTATGCCCGTGGCCTAGTTTTGGCACACGGAGGTGCCTCGTAAAGTCTCGCGCCATTCCGAGTCCGGCGGACGAAGTTGGCCAGCCCCACCCCCAAGGCTATAGCCCACCCGTTTTGGGGCCTTTTTCCGCTGGACGACTTGGCGCCCGGCCCTCGGCGGGTATTTTGGGCGCGGCTGTGCCAGCGGCCTATTTTTGGCACACGGAGGTGCCTCGTAAAGTCTCGCGCCATTCCGAGTCCGGCGGACGAAGTTGGCCAGCCCCACCCCCAAGGCTATAGCCCACCCGCTTTTTTTCTCGCCCCTTTTCCGCTGGACGAACTTGGCGCCCGGCCGTCGGGCGGGTATTTTTGTCTTGCGGCTGTGCCCGCGGCCTATTTTTGGCACACGGAGGCGCCTCGCAAAGTCTCGCGCCATTCCGAGTCCGGCGGACGAAGTTGGCCAGCCCCACCCCCCAAGGCTATAGCCCACCCGTTTTTGTGGCCTTTTTCCGCTGGACGAACTTGGCACCCCGGCCTTCGGGCGGGGTATTTTTGGTTGCGGCTGCGCCCGCGGACTATTTTTGGTACACGGAGGCGCCTCCCAAAGTCTCCCGCCATTCCGAGTCCGGCGGACGAAGTTGGCCAGCCCCACCCCCCTAGGCTATAGCCCACCCGTTTTTGTGGCCTTTTTCCGCTGGACGAACATGGCGCCCCGGCCTTCGTGCAGGTATTTTTGGGCGCGGCTGTGCCCGCGGCCTATTTTTGGCACACGGAGGTGCCTCGCAAAGTCTCGCGCGATCCGAGTCCGGCCGACGAAGTCGGCCAGCCCCACCCCCCAAGGCTATAGCCCACCCGTTTTTGTGGCCTTTTTCCGCTGGACGAACTTGGCGCTCCGGCCTTCGGGCTGGTATTTTTGGGCGCGGCTGTGCCCGTGGCCTATTTTTGGCACACGGAGGTGCCTCGTAAAGTCTCGCGCCATTCCGAGTCCGGCGGACGAAGTTGGCCAGCCCCACCCCCCAAGGCTATAGCCCACCCGTTTTTGTGGCCTTTTTCCGCTGGACGAACTTGGCGCCCCGGCCTTCGGGCGGGTATTTTTGGGCGTGGCTGTGCCCGCAGCCTATTTTTGGCCCACGGAGGCGCCTCGCAAAGTCTTGCGCCATTCCGAGTCCGGCGGACGAAGTTGGCCAGCCCCACCCCCCAAGGCTATAGCCCACCCGTTTTTGTGGCCTTTTTCCGCTGGACGAACTTGGCGCCCCGGCCTTCGGGCTGGTATTTTTGGGCGCGGCTGTGCCCGCAGCCTTTTTTTGGCACACGGAAATGCCTCGCAAAGTCTCACGCCATTCCGAGTCCGGCGGACGAAGTTGGCCAGCCGCACCCCCCAAGGCTATAGCCCACCCCTTTTTGTGGGCTTTTTCCGCTGGACGAACTTGGCGCTCCGGCCTTCGGGAGGGTATTTTTAGGCGCGGCTGTGCCCGCGGCCGATTTTTGGCACACGGAGGGGCCTCGTAAAGTCTCGCGCCATTCCGAGTCCGGCGGACGAAGTTGGCCAGCCCCACCCCCCAAGGCTATAGCCCACCCGTTTTTGTGGCCTTTTTCCGCTGGACGAACTTGGCGCCCCGGCCTTCGGGCTGGTATTTTTGGGCGCGGCTGTGCCCGCGGCCAATTTTTTGCACACGGAGGCGCCTCGCAAAGTCTCACGCCATTCCGAGTCCGGCGGACGAAGTTGGCCAGCCCCACCCCCCAAGGCTATATAGCCCACCCATTTTTGTGGCCTTTTTCCGCTGGACGAACATGGCGCCCCGGCCTTCGTGCAGGTATTTTTGGGCGCGGCTGTGCCCGCGGCCTATTTTTGGCACACGGAGGTGCCTCGCAAAGTCTCGCGCGATCCGAGTCCGGCCGACGAAGTCGGCCAGCCCCACCCCCCAAGGCTATAGCCCACCCGTTTTTCTGCCCTTTTTCCGCTGGACGAACTTGGCGCCCCGGCCGTCGGGCGGGTATTTTTGGGTGCGGCTGTGCCCGCGGCCTATTTTTGGCACACGGAGGCGCCTCACAAAGTCTCGCGCCATTCCGAGTCCGGCGGACGAAGTGGGCCAGCCCCACCCCCCAAGGCTATAGCCCACCCGTTTTTGTGGCCTTTTTCCGCTGGACGAACTTGGCACCCCGGCCTTCGGGCGGGGTATTTTTGGTTGCGGCTGCGCCCGCGGCCTATTTTTGGCACACGGAGGCGCCTCCCAAAGTCTCCCGCCATTCCGAGTCCGGCGGACGAAGTTGGCCAGCCCCACCCCCCTAGGCTATAGCCCACCCGTTTTTGTGTCCTTTTTCCGCTGGACGAACATGGCGCCCCGGCCTTCGTGCAGGTATTTTGGGCGCGGCTGTGCCCGCGGCCTATTGTTGGCACACGGAGGTGCCTCGCAAAGTCTCGCGCCATTCCGAGTCCGCTGGACGAAGTTGGCCAGCCCCACCCCCCAAGGCTATAGCCCACCCGTTTTTGTGGCATTTTTCCGCTGGACGAACTTGGGGCCCCGGCCTTCGGCTGGGTATTTTTGTGCGCGGCTGTGCCTGCGGCCTATTTTTGGGACATGGAGGCGCCTCGCAAAGTCTCGCGCCATTCCGAGTCCGGCGGACGAAGTCGGCCAGCCCCACCCCCCAAGGCTATAGCCCACCCGTTTTTGTGGACTTTTTCCACTGGACGAACTTGGCGCCCCGGCCTTCGGGCGGGTATTTTTGGGCGCGGCTGTCCCCGCGGCCTATTTTTGGCACACGGAGGTACCTCGCAAAGTCTCGCGCGATTCCGAGTCCGGCGGACGAAGTTGGCCAGCCCCACCCCCCAAGGCTATAGCCCACCCGTTTTTGTGGCCTTTTTCCGCTGGACGAACTTGGCGCCCCGGCCTTCGGGCTGGTATTTTTGGGCGCGGCTGTGCCCGCAGCCTTTTTTTGGCACACGGAAATGCCTCGCAAAGTCTCACGCCATTCCGAGTCCGGCGGACGAAGTTGGCCAGCCGCACCCCCCAAGGCTATAGCCCACCCCTTTTTGTGGGCTTTTTCCGCTGGACGAACTTGGCGCTCCGGCCTTCGAGAGGGTATTTTTAGGCGCGGCTGTGCCCGCGGCCGATTTTTGGCACACGGAGGGGCCTCGTAAAGTCTCGCGCCATTCCGAGTCCGGCGGACGAAGTTGGCCAGCCCCACCCCCCAAGGCTATAGCCCACCCGTTTTTGTGGCCTTTTTCCGCTGGACGAACTTGGCACCCCGGCCTTCGGGCGGGGTATTTTTGGTTGCGGCTGCGCCCGCGGACTATTTTTGGTACACGGAGGCGCCTCCCAAAGTCTCCCGCCATTCCGAGTCCGGCGGACGAAGTTGGCCAGCCCCACCCCCCTAGGCTATAGCCCACCCGTTTTTGTGGCCTTTTTCCGCTGGACGAACATGGCGCCCCGGCCTTCGTGCAGGTATTTTTGGGCGCGGCTGTGCCCGCGGCCTATTTTTGGCACACGGAGGTGCCTCGCAAAGTCTCGCGCGATCCGAGTCCGGCCGACGAAGTCGGCCAGCCCCACCCCCCAAGGCTATAGCCCACCCGTTTTTGTGGCCTTTTTCCGCTGGACGAACTTGGCGCTCCGGCCTTCGGGCTGGTATTTTTGGGCGCGGCTGTACCCGCGGCCTATTTTTGGCACACGGAGGTGCCTCGTAAAGTCTCGCGCCATTCCGAGTCCGGCGGACGAAGTTGGCCAGCCCCACCCCCCAAGGCTATAGCCCACCCGTTTTTGTGGCCTTTTTCCGCTGGACGAACTTGGCGCCCCGGCCTTCGGGCGGGTATTTTTGGGCGCGGCTGTGCCCGCAGCCTATTTTTGGCCCACGGAGGCGCCTCGCAAAGTCTTGCGCCATTCCGAGTCCGGCGGACGAAGTTGGCCAGCCCCACCCCCCAAGGCTATAGCCCACCCGTTTTTGTGGCCTTTTTCCGCTGGACGAACTTGGCGCCCCGGCCTTCGGGCTGGTATTTTTGGGCGCGGCTGTGCCCGCAGCCTTTTTTTGGCACACGGAAATGCCTCGCAAAGTCTCACGCCATTCCGAGTCCGGCGGACGAAGTTGGCCAGCCGCACCCCCCAAGGCTATAGCCCACCCCTTTTTGTGGGCTTTTTCCGCTGGACGAACTTGGCGCTCCGGCCTTCGAGAGGGTATTTTTAGGCGCGGCTGTGCCCGCGGCCGATTTTTGGCACACGGAGGGGCCTCGTAAAGTCTCGCGCCATTCCGAGTCCGGCGGACGAAGTTGGCCAGCCCCACCCCCCAAGGCTATAGCCCACCCGTTTTTGTGGCCTTTTTCCGCTGGACGAACTTGGCGCCCCGGCCTTCGGGCTGGTATTTTTGGGCGCGGCTGTGCCCGCGGCCAATTTTTTGCACACGGAGGCGCCTCGCAAAGTCTCACGCCATTCCGAGTCCGGCGGACGAAGTTGGCCAGCCCCACCCCCCAAGGCTATATAGCCCACCCATTTTTGTGGCCTTTTTCCGCTGGACGAACTTGGCACCCCGGCCTTCGGGGAAGGGTATTTTGGGCGCGGCTGTGCCCGCGGCCTATTTTTGGCACACGGATTCGCCTCGCAAAGTCTCGCGCCATTCCGAGTCCGGCGGACGAAGTTGGCCAGCCCCACCCCCCAAGGCTATAGCCCACCCGTTTTTCTGCCCTTTTTCCGCTGGACGAACTTGGCGCCCCGGCCGTCGGGCGGGTATTTTTGTGCGCGGCTGTGCCCGCGGCCTATTTTTGGCACACGGAGGCGCCTCACAAAGTCTCGCGCCATTCCGAGTCCGGCGGACGAAGTTGGCCAGCCCCACCCCCCAAGGCTATAGCCCACCCGTTTTTGTGGCCTTTTTCCGCTGGACGAACTTGGCACCCCGGCCTTCGGGCGGGGTATTTTTGGTTGCGGCTGCGCCCGCGGCCTATTTTTGGTACACGGAGGCGCCTCCCAAAGTCTCCCGCCATTCCGAGTCCGGCGGACGAAGTTGGCCAGCCCCACCCCCCTAGGCTATAGCCCACCCGTTTTTGTGTCCTTTTTCCGCTGGACGAACATGGCGCCCCGGCCTTCGTGCAGGTATTTTTGGGCGCGGCTGTGCCCGCGGCCTATTTTTGGCACACGGAGGTGCCTCGCAAAGTCTCGCGCCATTCCGAGTCCGGCGGACGAAGTTGGCCAGCCCCACCCCCCAAGGCTATAGCCCACCCGTTTTTGTGGCCTTTTTCCGCTGGACGAAATTGGCGCCCCGGCCTTCGGGTGGGTATTTTTGGGCGCGGCTGTGCCCGCGGCCTATTTTTGGGACACGGAGGCGCCTCGCAAAGTCTCGCGCCATTCCGAGTCTGGCGGACGAAGTCGGCCAGCCCCACCCCCCAAGGCTATAGCCCACCCGTTTTTGTGGACTTTTTCCACTGGACGAACTTGGCGCCCCGGCCTTCGGGCGGGTATTTTTGGGCGCGGCTGTCCCCGCGGCCTATTTTTGGCACACGGAGGTACCTCGCAAAGTCTCGCGCGATTCCGATTCTGGCGGACGAAGTTGGCCAGCCTCACCCCCCAAGGCTATAGCCCACCCATTTTTGTGGCCTTTTTCCGCTGGACGAACTTGGCGCGCCAGCCTTCGGGCGGGTATTTTTGGGCGCGGCTGTGCCCGCGGCCTATTTTTGGCCCACGGAGGCGCCTCGCAAAGTCTCACGGCATTCCGAGTCCGGCGGACAAAGTTGGCCAGCCCCACCCCCCAAGGCTATAGCCCACCCGTTTTTGTGGCCTTTTTCCGCTGGTCGAACTTGGCGGCCCGGCTTTTGGGGGGGAATTTTTGGGCGCGGCTGTGCCCGCGGCCTATTATTGGCACACGGAGGCGCCTCGCAAAGTCTCGTACCATTCCGAGTCCGGCGGACGAAGTTGGCCAGCCCCACCCCCCAAGGCTATAGCCCACCCGTTTTTGTGGCCTTTTTCCGCTGGACGAACTTGGCGCCCCGGCCTTCGGGCGGGTATTCTTGGGCGCGGCTGTACCCGCGGCCTATTTTTGGCACACGGAGGTGCCTCGCAAAGTCTCGCGCCATTCCGAGTCCGGCGGACGAAGTTGGCCAGCCCCACCCCCCAAGACTATAGCCCACCCGTTTTTGTGGCCTTTTTCCGCTGGACGAACTTGGCGCCCCGGCCTTCGGGCGGGTATTTTGGGGCGCTGCTGTGCCCGCGGCCTATTTTTGGCACACGGAGACGCCTCGCAAAGTCTCGCGCCATTCCGAGTCCGGCGGACGAAGTTGGCCAGCCCCACCCCCCAAGGCTATAGCCCACCCGTTTTTGTGGCCTTTTTCCGCTGGACGAACTTGGCGCCCCGGCTTTTGGGCGGGAATTTTTGGGCACGGCTGTGCCCGCGGCCTATTTTTGGCACACGGAGACGCCTCGTAGAGTCTCGCGCCATTCCGAGTCCGGCGGACGAAGTTGGCCAGCCCCACCCCCCTAGGCTATAGTCCACCCGTTTTTGTGGCCTTTTTCCGCTGGACGAACTTGGCGCCCCAGCCTTCGGGCGGGTATTTTTGGGCACGGCTGTGCCCGCGGCCTATTTTTGGCACACGGAGACGCCTCGTAGAGTCTCGCGGCATTCCGAGTCCGGCGGACGAAGTTGGCCAGCCCCAACCCCCAAGGCTATAGCCCACCCGTTTTTGTGGCCTTTTTCCGCTGGACGAACTTGGCGCCCCGGCCTTCGGGCTGGAATTTTTGGGCGCGGCTGTGGACGCGGCCTATTATTGGCACACGGAGGTGCCTCGCAAAGTCTCGTACCATTCCGAGTCCGGCGGACGAAGTTGGCCAGCCCCACCCCCAAAGGCTATAGCCCACCCGTTTTTGTGGCCTTTTTCCGCTGGACGAACTTGGCGCCCCGGCCTTCGGGGGGGTATTTTTGGGCGCGGCTGTGCCCGCGGCCTATTATTGGCACACGGAGGCGCCTCGCAAAGTCTCGCACCATTCCGAGTCCGGCGGACGAAGTTGGCCAGCCCCACCCCCCAAGGCTATAGCCCACCCGTTTTTGTGGCCTTTTTCCGCTGGACGAACTTGGCGCCCCGGCTTTCGGGCAGGAATTTTTGGGCACGGCTGTGCCCGCGGCCTATTTTTGGCACACGGAGACGCCTCGTAAAGTCTCGCGCCATTCCGAGTCCGGCGGACGAAGTTGGCCAGCCCCACCCCCCTAGGCTATAGCCCACCCGTTTTTGTGGCCTTTTTCCGCTGGACGAACTTGGCGCCCCAGCCTTCGGGCGGGTATTTTTGGGCGCGGCTGTGCCCGCGGCCTATTTATGGCACACGGAGGCGGCTCGGAAAGTCTCGCGCCATTCCGAGTCCGGCGGACGAAGTTGGCCAGCCCCAACCCCCAAGGCTATAGCCCACCCGTTTTTGTGGCCTTTTTCCGCTGGACGAACTTGGCGCCCCGGCCTTCGGGCTGGAATTTTTGGGCGCGGCTGTGGCCGCGGCCTATTATTGGCACACGGAGGTGCCTCGCAAAGTCTCGCACCATTCCGAGTCCGGCGGACGAAGTTGGCCAGCCCCACCCCCAAAGGCTATAGCCCACCCGTTTTTGTGGCCTTTTTCCGCTGGACGAACTTGGCGCCCCGGCCTTCGGGGGGGTATTTTTGGGCGCGGCTGTGCCCACGGCCTATTTTTGGCACACGGAGGCGCCTCGCAAAGTCTCGCGCCATTCCGAGTCCGGCGGACGAAGTTGGCCAGCCCCACCCCCCAAGGCTATAGCCCACCCGTTTTTGTGGCCTTTTTCCGCTGGACGAACATGGCGCCCCAGCCTTCGGGCGGGTATTTTTGGGCGCGGCTGTGCCCGCGGCCTATTTTTGGCACACGGAGGCGCCTCGGAAAGTCTCGCGCCATTCCGAGTCCGGCGGACGAAGTTGGCCAGCCCCACCCCCCAAGGCTATAGCCCACCCGTTTTTGTGGCCTTTTTCCACTGGACGAACTTGGCGCCCCGGCCTTCGGGCGGGTATATTTGGGCGCGGCTGTGCCCGCGGCCTATTTTTGGCTCACGGAGGCGCCTCGCAAAGTCTCGCGCCATTCCGAGTCCGGCGGACGAAGTTGGCCAGCCCCACCCCCCAAGGCTATAGCCCACCCGTTTTTGTGGCCTTTTTCCGCTGGACGAACTTGGCGCCCCGGCCTTCGGGCGGGTATTTTTGGGCGCGGCTGTGCCCGCAGCCTATTTTTGGCACACGGAGGCACCTCGCAAAGTCTCGCGCCATTCCGAGTCCGCGGACGAAGTTGGTCAGCCCCACCCCTAAGGCTATAGCCCACCCGTTTTGTGGCCTTTTTCCGCTGGACAAACTTGGCGCCCCGGCCTTCGGGCGGTGATCTCCGCGCGCGTCTGTGCCCGCGGCCTATTTTTGGCACAGGAGGCACCTCGCAAAGTCTCGTGCCATTCCAAGTCCGGCGGACGAAGTTGGCCAGCCCCACCCCCAAGGCTAATATCCCCCCCGTTTTGTGGCCATTTTACGCTTGGAGAACGTGGCGCCCGGCCTTTGGGCGGGTATTTTTGGGCGCTGCTGTGCCCATGCCTATTTTTGGCACACGGAGGCGCCTCGCAAAGTCTCGCGCCATTCCGAGTCCGGCGGACGAAGTTGGCCTGCCCCACCCCCCAAGGCTATAGCCCACCCGTTTTTGTGGCCTTTTTCCGCTGGACGAACTTGGCGCCCCGGCCTTCGGGCGGGTATTTTTCGGCGCGGCTGTGCCCGCGGCCTATTTTTGGCACACGGAGGCGCCTCGCAAAGTCTCGCGCCATTCCGAGTCCGGCGGACGAAGTTGGCCAGCCCCACCCCCCAAGGCTATAGCCCACCCGTTTTTGTGGCCTTTTTCCAGTGGACGAACTTGGCGCCCCGGCCTTCGGGCGGGAATTTTTGGTCGCGGCTGTGCCCGCGGCCTATTATTGGCACACGGAGGTGCCTCGCAAAGTCTCGCACCATTCCGAGACCGGCGGACGAAGTTGGCCAGCCCCACCCCCCAAGGCTATAGCCCACCCGTTTTTGTGGCCTTTTTCCGCTGGACGAACTTGGCGCCCCGGCCTTCGGGCGGGTATATTTGGGCGCGGCTATGCCCGCGGACTATTTGTGGCAAACGGAGGCACCTCGCAAAGTCTCGCGCCATTCCGAGTCCGGCGGACGAAGTTGGCCAGCCCCACCCCCCAGGGTTTAGCCCACCCGTTTTTGTAGCCTTTTTCCGCTGGAGGAACTTGGCGCCCCGGCCTTCGGGCGGGTATTTTTCGGCGCTGCTGTGCCCGCGGCCTATTTTTGGCACATGGAGGCGCCTTGCAAAGTCTCGCGCCATTCCGAGTCCGGCGGACGAAGTTGGCCAGCCCCACCCCCCAAGGCTATAGCCCACCCGTTTTTGTGGCCTTTTTCCGCTGGACGAACTTGGCGCCCCGGCCTACGGGCGGGTATTTTTGGCGCGGCTGTGCCCGCATCCTATTTTTGGCACACGGAGGCGCCTCGCAAAGTCTCGCGCCATTCCAAGTCCGGCGGACGAAGTTGGCCATCCCCCCCCCCCACGGCTATAGCCCACCCGTTTTTGTGGCCTTTTTCCGCTGGACGAACTTGGCGCCCCGGCCTTTGGGCGGGTATTTTTGGCGCTGCTGTGCCGCGCCTATTTTTGGCACACGGAGGCGCCAAGCAAAGTCTCGCGCCATTCCGAGTCCGGCGGACGAAGTTGGCCAGCCCCACCCCCCAAGGCTATAGCCCACCCGTTTTTGTGGCCTTTTTCCGCTGGACGAACTTGGCGCCCCGGCCTTCGGGCGGGTATTTTTCGGCGCGGCTGTGCCCGCGGCCTATTTTTGGCACACGGAGGCACCTCGCAAAGTCTCGCGCTATTCCGAGTCCGGCGGACGAAGTTGGTCAGCCCCACCCCCTAAGGCTATAGCCCACCCGTTTTTGTGGCCTTTTTCCGCTGGACGAACTTGGCGCCCCGGCCTTCGGGCGGGTATATTTGGGCGCGGCTGTGCCCGCGGCCTATTTTTGGCACACGGAGGCACCTAGCAAAGTCTCGCGCCATTCCAAGTCCGGCGGACGAAGTTGGCCAGCCCCACCCCCCAAGGCTATAGCCCACCCGTTTTTGTGGCCTTTTTCCGCTGGACGAACTTGGCGCCCCGGCCTTTGGGCGGGTATTTTTGGGCGCTGCTGTGCCCGCGGCCTATTTTTGGCACACGGAGGCGCCTCGCAAAGTCTCGCGCCATTCCGAGTCCGGCGGACGAAGTTGGCCTGCCCCACCCCCCAAGGCTATAGCCCACCCGTTTTTGTGGCCTTTTTCCGCTGGACGAACTTGGCGCCCCGGCCTTCGGGCGGGTATTTTCGGGCGCGGCTGTGCCCGCGGCCTATTTTTGGCACACGGAGGCGCCTCGCAAAGTCTCGCGCCATTCCGAGTCCGGCGGACGAAGTTGGCCAGCCCCACCCCCCAAGGCTATAGCCCACCCGTTTTTGTGGCCTTTTTCCGGTGGACGAACTTGGCGCCCCGGCCTTCGGGCGGGAATTTTTGGTCGCGGCTGTGCCCGCGGCCTATTATTGGCACACGGAGGTGCCTCGCAAAGTCTCGCACCATTCCGAGACCGGCGGACGAAGTTGGCCAGCCCCACCCCCCAAGGCTATAGCCCACCCGTTTTTGTGGCCTTTTTCCGCTGGACGAACTTGGCGCCCCGGCCTTCGGGCGGGTATATTTGGGCGCGGCTATGCCCGCGGACTATTTTTGGCACACGGAGGCACCTCGCAAAGTCTCGCGCCACTCCGAGTCCGGCGGACGAAGTTGGCCAGCCCCACCCCCCAGGGCTATAGCCCACCCGTTTTTGTGGCCTTTTTCCGCTGGACGAACTTGGCGCCCCGGCCTTCGGGCGGGTATTTTTCGGCGCGGCTGTGCCCGCGGCCTATTTTTGGCACACGGAGGCGCCTCGCAAAGTCTCACGCCATTCCGAGTCCGGCGGACGAAGTTGGCCTGCCCCACCCCCCAAGGCTATAGCCCACCCGTTTTTGTGGCCTTTTTCCGCTGGACGAACTTGGCGCCCCGGCCTTCGGGCGGGTATTTTTCGGCGCGGCTGTGTCCGCGGCCTATTTTTGGCACACGGAGGCGCCTCGCAAAGTCTCGCGCCATTCCGAGTCCGGCGGACGAAGTTGGCCAGCCCCACCCCCCAAGGCTATAGCCCACCCGTTTTTGTGGCCTTTTTCCGCTGGACGAACTTGGCGCCCTGGCCTTCGGGCGGGAATTTTTGGTCGCGGCTGTGCCCGCGGCCTATTATTGTCACACGGAGGTGCCTCGCAAAGTCTCGCACCATTCCGAGACCGGCGGACGAAGTTGGCCAGCCCCACCCCCCAAGGCTATAGCCCACCCGTTTTTGTGGCCTTTTTCCGCTGGACGAACTTGGCGCCCCGGCCTTCGGGCGGGTATATTTGGGCGCGGCTATGCCCGCGGACTATTTTTGGCACACGGAGGCACCTCGCAAAGTCTCGCGCCATTCCGAGTCCGGCGGACGAAGTGGGCCAGCCCCACCCCCCAGGGTTTAGCCCACCCGTTTTTGTAGCCTTTTTCCGCTGGAGGAACTTGGCGCCCCGGCCTTCGGGCGGGTATTTTTCGGCGCTGCTGTGCCCGCGGCCTATTTTTGGCACATGGAGGCGCCTTGCAAAGTCTCGCGCCATTCCGAGTCCGGCGGACGGAGTTGGCCAGCCCCACCCCCCAAGGCTATAGCCCACCCGTTTTTGTGGCCTTTTTCCGCTGGACGAACTTGGCGCCCCGGCCTTCGGGCGGGTATTTTTGGGCGCGGCTGTGCCCGCGGCCTATTTTTGGCACACGGAGGCACCTCGCAAAGTCTCGCGCCATTCCAAGTCCGGCGGACGAAGTTGGCCAGCCCCACCCCCCAAGGCTATAGCCCACCCGTTTTTGTGGCCTTTTTCCGCTGGACGAACTTGGCGCCCCGGCCTTTGGGCGGGTATTTTTGGGCGCTGCTGTGCCCGCGGCCTATTTTTGGCACACGGAGGCGCCTCGCAAAGTCTCGCGCCATTCCGAGTCCGGCGGACGAAGTTGGCCAGCCCCACCCCCCAAGGCTATAGCCCACCCGTTTTTGTGGCCTTTTTCCGCTGGACGAACTTGGCGCCCCGGCCTTCGGGCGGGTATTTTTCAGCGCGGCTCTGCCCGCGGCCTATTTTTGGCACACGGAGGCGCCTCGCAAAGTCTCACGCCATTCCGAGTCCGGCGGACGAAGTTGGCCAGCCCCACCCCCCAAGGCTATAGCCCACCCGTTTTTGTGGCCTTTTTCCGGTGGACGAACTTGGCGCCCGGCCTTCGGGCGGGAATTTTTGGTCACGGCTGCGCCCGCGGACTATTTTTGGCACACGGAGGCACCTCGCAAAGTCTCGCGCCATTCCGAGTCCGGCGGACGAAGTTGGCCAGCCCCACCCCCCCAGGGTTTAGCCCACCCGTTTTTGTAGCCTTTTTCCGCTGGAGGAACTTGGCGCCCCGGCCTTCGGGGGGGTATTTTTGGGCGCTGCTGTGCCCGCGGCCTATGTTTGGCACATGGAGGCGCCTTGCAAAGTCTCGCGCCATTCCGAGTCCGGCGGACGAAGTTGGCCAGCCCCACCCCCCAAGGCTATAGCCCACCCGTTTTTGTGGCCTTTTTCCGCTGGAGGAACTTGGCGCCCCGGCCTTCGGTCGGGTATTTTTGGGCGCGGCTGTGCCCGCGGCCTATTTTTGGCACACGGAGGCACCTCGCAAAGTCTCGCGCCATTCCGAGTCCGGCGGACGAAGTTGGCCAGCCCCACCCCCCAAGGCTATAGCCCACCCGTTTTTGTTGCCTTTTTCCGCTGGACGAACTTGGCGCCCCGGCCTTCGGGCGGGTATTTTTGGGCGCGGCTGTGCCCGCGACCTATTTTTGGCACACGGAGGCGCCTCGCAAATTCTCGCGCCATTCCGAGTCCGGCGGACGAAGTTGGCAAGCCCCACCCCCCAAGGCTATAGCCCACCCGTTTTTGTGGCCTTTTTCCGCTGGACGAACTTGGCGCCCCGGCCTTCGGGCGGGTATTTTTGGGCGCGGCTGTGCCCGCGGCCTATTTTTGGCACACGGAGGTGCCTCGCAAAGTCTCGCGCCATTCCGAGTCCGGCGGACGAAGTTGGCCAGCCCCACCCCCCAAGGTTGTAGCCCACCCGTTTTTGTGGCCTATTTCCGCTGGACGAACTTGGCGCCCCGGCCTTCGGGTGGGTATTTTTGGGCGCGGCTGTGCCCGCGGACTATTTTTGGCACACGGAGGCGCCTCGCAAAGTCTCGCGCCATTCCGAGTCCGGCGGACGAAGTTGGCCAGCCCCACCCCCCAAGGCTATAGCCCACCCGTTTTTGTGGCCTTTTTCCGCTGGACGAACTTGGCGCCCCGGACTTCGGGGGGGTATTTTTGGGCGCGGCTGTGCCCGCGGCCTATTTTTGGCACACGGAGGAGCCTTGCAAAGTCTCGCGCCATTCCGAGTCTGGCGGACGAAGTTGGCCAGCCCCACCCCCCAAGGCTATGGCCGTCCCCTGTTGGGATGTACTATTAAACCTAAACTGGGGTTATCCGCGAAGAATTATGGTAGGGCGGTTTATGAATGTCTACGTGGTGGACTTGACTTTACCAAAGATGTTGAGAACGTGAACTCCAAGCCATTTATGCGTTGGAGGGACCGTTTCTTATTTTGTGCGGAAGCTCTTTATAAAGCGCAAGCTGAAACAGGTGAAATCAAATGTGTTGAAAAAGATCGAAGCCGCGGTATTTATTTCACTCAAGATTGGGTCTCTATACCAGGTGTTATACCTGTGGCTTCCGGGGGTATTCACGTTTGGCATATGCCTGCGTTGACAGAGATCTTTGGAGATGATTCCGTACTACAATTTGGTGGAGGAACTGCCCACCCGTTTTTATGCCCTTTTTCCGATAGACGAACTTGGCGCCCCGGCCTTCGGGCGGGTATTTTTGGGAGCGGCTGTGCCCGCGGCCTATTTTTGGCACACGGAGGCGCCTCGCAAAGTCTCGCGCCATTCCGAGTCCGGTGGACGAAGTTGGCCAGCCCCAACCCCCAAGGCTATAGCCCACCCGTTTTTGTGGCCTTTTTCCGCTGGACGAACTTGGCGCCCCGGCCTTCGGGCGGGTATTTTTGGGCGCAGCTGTGCCCGCGGCCTATTTTTGGTACACGGAGGCACCTCGAAAAGTCTCGCGCCATTCCGAGTCTGGCGGACGAAGTGGGCCAGCCCCACCCCCCAAGGCTATAGCCCACCCGTTTTTGTGGCCTTTTTCCACTGGACGAACTTGGCGCCCCGGCCTTCGGGCGGGTATTTTTGGGAGCGGCTGTGCCCGTGGCCTATTTTTGACACATGGAGGCGCCTCGCAAAGTCTCGCGCCATTCCGAGTCCGGCGGACGAAGTTGGCCAGCCCCACCCCCCAAGGCTATAGCCCACCCGTTTTTGTGGCCTTTTTCCGCTGGACGAACTTGGCGCAACGGCCTTCGGGCGGGTATTTTTGGGCGCGGCTGTGCCCGCGGCCTATTTTTGACACACGGAGGCGCCTCGGAAAGTCTCGCGCCATTCCGAGTCCGGCGGACGAAGTTGGCCAGCCCCACCCCCCAAGGCTATAGCCCACCCGTTTTTGTGGCCTTTTTCCGCTGGACGAACTTGGCGCCCCGGCCTACGGGCCGGTATTTATTGTCGCGTCTGTGCCCGCGGCCTATTATTGGCACACGGAGGAGCCTCGCAAAGTCTCGCACCATTCCGAGTCCGGCGGACGAAGTTGGCCAGCCCCACCCCCCAAGGCTATAGCCCACCCGTTTTTGTGGCCTTTTTCCGCTGGACGAACTTGGCGCCCCGGCCTTCGGGCGGGTATTTTTGGGCGCGGCTGTGCCCGTGGCCTATTTTTGGCACACGGAGGTGCCTCGCAAAGTCTCGCGCCATTCCGAGTCCGGCGGACGAAGTTGGCCAGCCCCACCCCCCAAGGCTATAGCCCACCCGTTTTTGTGGCCTTTTTCCGCTGGACGAACTTGGCGCCCCGGCCTTCGGCCGGGTATTTTGGGCGTGGCTGTGGCCGCGGCCTATTTTTGGCACACGGAGGTGCCTCGCAAAGTCTCGCGCCATTCCGAGTCCGGTGGACGAAGTTGGCCAGCCCCAACCCCCAAGGCTATAGCCCACCCGTTTTTGTGGCCTTTTTCCGCTGGACGAACTTGGCGCCCCGGCCTTCGGGCGGGTATTTTTGGGCGCAGCTGTGCCCGCGGCCTATTTTTGGTACACGGAGGCACCTCGAAAAGTCTCGCGCCATTCCGAGTCTGGCGGACGAAGTGGGCCAGCCCCACCCCCCAAGGCTATAGCCCACCCGTTTTTGTGGCCTTTTTCCACTGGACGAACTTGGCGCCCCGGCCTTCGGGCGGGTATTTTTGGGAGCGGCTGTGCCCGTGGCCTATTTTTGGCACAAGGAGGTGCCTCGCAAAGTCTCGCGCCATTCCGAGTCCGGCGGACGAAGTTGGCCAGCCCCACCCCCCAAGGCTATAGCCCACCCGTTTTTGTGGCCTTTTTCCGCTGGACGAACTTGGCGCCCCGGCCTTGGGGCGGGTATTTTTGGGCGCGGCTTTGCCCGCGGCCTATTTTTGGCACACGGAGGCGCCTCGCAAAGTCTCGCGGCATTCCGAGTCCGGCGGACGAAGTTGGCCAGCCCCACCCCCCAAGGCTATAGCCCACCCGTTTTTGTGGCCTTTTTCCGCTGGATGAACTTGGCGCCCCAGCCTTCGGGCGGGTATTTTTGGGCGCGGCTGTGCCCGCTGCCTATTTTAGGCACACGGAGGAGCCTTGCAAAGTCTCCCGCCATTCCGAGTCTGGCGGACGAAGTGGGCCAGCCCCACCCCCCAAGGCTATGGCCGTCCCCTGTTGGGATGTACTATTAAACCTAAACTGGGGTTATCCGCGAAGAATTATGGTAGGGCGGTTTATGAATGTCTACGTGGTGGACTTGACTTTACCAAAGATGATGAGAACGTGAACTCCCAGCCATTTATGCGGTGGAGGGACCGTTTCTTATTTTGTGCGGAAGCTCTTTATAAAGCGCAAGCTGAAACAGGTGAAATCAAAGGTCATTACTTGAATGCTACTGCAGGGACATGCGAAGAAATGCTAAAAAGTGCTGTCTTTGCCAGAGAGTTTGGAGTTCCTATCGTAATGCATGACTACTTAACAGGGGGATTCACCGCAAATACTACCTTGGCTCATTATTGCCGAGATAATGGTCTACTTCTTCACATCCACCGTGCAATGCATGCAGTTATTGATAGACAGAAGAATCATGGTATGCACTTTCGTGTACTAGCTAAAGCTTTGCGTCTGTCTGGTGGAGATCATATTCACGCCGGTACAGTAGTAGGTAAACTTGAGGGGGAAAGAGACATAACCTTGGGATTTGTTGATTTACTACGTGATGATTTTGTTGAAAAAGATCGAAGCCGCGGTATTTATTTCACTCAAGATTGGGCGCGGCTGTGCCCGCGGCCTACTTTTGGTACACGGAGGCGCCTCGCAAAGTCTCGCGCCATTCCGAGTCCGGCGGACGAAGTTGGCCAGCCCCACCCCCCAAGGCTATAGCCCACCCGTTTTTGTGGCCTTTTTCCGCTGGACTAACTTGGCGCCCCGGCCTTCGGGCGGGAATTTTTGGGCGAGGATGTGCCCGCGGCCTATTATTGGCACACGGAGGTGCCTCGCAAAGTCTCGCACCATTCCGAGACCGGCGGACGAAGTTGGCCAGCCCCACCCCCCAAGGCTATAGCCCACCCGTTTTTGTGGCCTTTTTCCGCTGGATGAACTTGGCGCTCCAGCCTTCGGGCGGGTATTTTTGGGCGCGGCTGTGCCCGCGGCCTATTTTTGGCACACGGAGGCACCTCACAAAGTCTCGCGCCATTCCAAGTCCGGCGGACGAAGTTGGCCAGCCCCACCCCCCAAGGCTATAGCCCACCCGTTTTTGTGGCCTTTTTCCGCTGGACGAACTTGGCGCCCCGGCCTTTGGGCGGGTATTTTTGGGCGCGGCTGTGCCCGCGGCCTATTTTTGGCACACGGAGGCGCCTCGCAAAGTCTCGCGCCATTCCGAGTCCGGCGGACGAAGTTGGCCAGCCCCACCCCCCAAGGCTGTAGCCCACCCGTTTTTCTGCCCTTTTTCCGCTGGACGAACTTGGCGCCCCGGCCTTCGGGCGGGTATTTTTGGGCGCGGCTGTGCCCGCGGCCTATTTTTGGCACACGGAGGTGCCACGCAAAGTCTCGCGCCATTCCGAGTCCGGTGGACGAAGTTGGCCAGCCCCACCCCCCAAGGCTATAGCCCACCCGTTTTTGTGGCCTTTTTCCGCTGGACGAACTTGGCGCCCCAGCCTTCGGGCGGGTATTTTTGGGCGCGGCTGTGCCCGCGGCCTATTTTTGGCACACGGAGGTGCCTCGCAAAGTCTCGCGCCATTCCGAGTCCGGCGGACGAAGTTGGCCAGGCCCACCCCCCAAGGCTATAGCCCACCCCCCAAGGCTATAGCCCACCCGTTTTTGTGGCCTTTTTCTGCTGGACGAACTTGGCGCCCCGGCCTTCGGGCGGGAATTTTTGGGCGCGGCTGTGCCCGCGGCCTATTTATACCACACGGAGGCGCCTCGCAATGTCTCGCGCCATTCCGAGTCCGGCGGACGAAGTTGGCCAGCCCCACCCCCCAAGGCTATAGCCCACCCGTTTTTGTGGCGTTTTACCGCTGGACGAACTTGGCGCCCCGGCCTTCGGGCGGGTATTTTTGGGCGCGGCTGTGCCCGCGACCTATTTTTGGCACACGGAGGCGCCTCGCAAAGTCTCACGCCATTCCGAGTCCGGCGGACGAAGTTGGCCAGCCCCACCCCCCAAGGCTATAGCCCACCCGTTTTTGTGGCCTTTTTCCGCTGGACGAACTTGGCGCCCCGGACTTCGGGGGGGTATTTTTGGGCGCGGCTGTGCCCGCGGCCTATTTTTGGCACACGGAGGCGCCTCGCAAAGTCTCGCGCCATTCCGAGTCCGGCGGACGAAGTTGGCCAGCCCCACCCCCCAAGGCTATAGCCCACCCGTTTTTGTGGGGTTTTGCGCTGGGCCGACTTGGCGCCCCGGACTTCGGGGGGGTATTTTTGCGCGCGGCTGTGCCCGCGGCCTATTTTTGGCACACGGAGGCGCCTCGCAAAGTCTCGAGCCATTCCGAATCCGGCGGACGAAGTTGGCCAGCCCCACCCCCCAAGGCTATAACCCACCCGTTTTTGTGGCCTTTTTCCGCTGGACGAACTTGGCGCAACGGCCTTCGGGCAGGTATTTTTGGGCGCGGCTGTGCCCCCGGCCTATTTTTGGCACACGGAGGTGCCTCGCAAAGTCTCGCACCATTCCGAGTCCGGCGGACGAAGTGGGCCAGCCCCACCCCCCAAGGCTATAGCCCACCCGTTTTTGTGGACTTTTTCCGCTGGACGAACTTGGCGCAACGGCCTTCGGGCAGGTATTTTTGGGCGCGGCTGTGCCCGCGGCCTATTTTTGGCACACGGAGGTGCCTCGCAAAGTCTCGCACCATTCCGAGTCCGGCGGACGAAGTGGGCCAGCCCCACCCCCCAAGGCTATAGCCCACCCGTTTTTGTGGCCTTTTTCCGCTGGACGAACTTGGCGCCCCGGCCTTCGGGCGGGTATTTTTGGGCGCGGCTGTGCCCGCGGCCTATTTTTGGCACACGGATGTGCCTCGCAAAGTCTCGCGCCATTCCGAGTCCGGCGGACGAAGTTGGCCAGGCCCACCCCCCAAGGCTATAGCCCACCCCCCAAGGCTATAGCCCACCCGTTTTTGTGGCCTTTTTCTGCTGGACGAACTTGGCGCCCCGGCCTTCGGGCGGGTATTTTTGGGCGCGGCTGTGCCCGCGGCCTATTTATACCACACGGAGGCGCCTCGCAATGTCTCGCGCCATTCCGAGTCCGGCGGACGAAGTTGGCCAGCCCCACCCCCCAAGGCTATAGCCCACCCGTTTTTGTGGCGTTTTACCGCTGGACGAACTTGGCGCCCCGGACTTCGGGGGGCTATTTTTGGGCGCGGTTGTGCCCGCGGCCTATTTTTGGCACACGGAGGCGCCTTGCAAAGTCTCGCGCCATTCCGAATCCGGCGGACGAAGTTGGCCAGCCCCACCCCCCAAGGCTATAGCCCACCCGTTTTTGTGGCCTTTTTCCGCTGGACGAACTTGGCGCAACGGCCTTCGGGCAGGTATTTTTGGGCGCGGCTGTGCCCGCGGCCAATTTTTGGTACACGGAGGCGCCTCGCAAAGTCTCGCGCCATTCCGAGTCCGGCGGACGAAGTGGGCCAGCCCCACCCCCCAAGGCTATAGCCCACCCGTTTTTGTGGCCTTTTTCCGCTGGACGAACTTGGCGCCCCGGCCTTCGGGCGGGTATTTTTGGGCGCAGCTGTGCCCGCGGCCTATTTTTGGCACACGGAGGCGCCTTGCAAAGTCTCGCGCCATTCCGAGTCCGGCGGACGAAGTTGGCCAGGCCCACCCCCCAAGGCTATAGGCCACCCCCCAAGGCTATAGCCCACCCGTTTTTGTGGCCTTTTTCTGCTGGACGAACTTGGCGCCCCGGCCTTCGGGCGGGTATTTTTGGGCGCGGCTGTGCCCGCGGCCTATTTTTGGCACACGTAGGCGCCTCACAAAGTCTCGCGCCATTCCGAGTCCGGCGGACGAAGTTGGCCAGCCCCACCCCCCAAGGCTATAGCCCACCCGTTTTTGTGGCCTTTTTCCGGTGGACGAACTTGGCGCCCCGGCCTTCGGATGGGTATTTTTGGGCGCGGCTGTGCCCGCGGCCTATTTTTGGCACACGGAGGCTCCTTGCAAAGTCTCTCGCCATTCCGAGTCCGGCGGACGAAGTTGGCCAGCCCCACCCCCCAAGGCTATAGCCCACCCGTTTTTGTGGCCTTTTTCCGCTGGACGAACTTGGCGCCCCAGTCTTCGGACGGGTATTTTTGGGCGCGGCTGTGCCCGCGGCCTATTTTTGGCACACGGAGGCGCCTCGCAAAGTCTCGCGACATTCCGAGTCCGGCGGACGAAGTTGGCCAGCCCCACCCCCCAAGGCTATAGCCCACCCGTTTTTGTGACCTTTTTCCGCTGGACGAACTTGGCGCCCCGGCCTTCGGGCGGGTATTTTTGGGCGCGGCTGTGCCCGCGGCATATTTTTGGCACACGGAGGCGCCTCACAAAGTCTCGCGCCATTCCGAGTCCGGCGGACGAAGTCGGCCAGCCCCACCCCCCAAGGCTATAGCCCACCCGTTTTTGTGGCCTTTTTCCGCTGGACGAACTTGGCGCCCCGGCCTTCGGGCTGGTATTTTTGGGCGCGGCTGTGCCCGCGGCCTATTTTTGGCACACGGAGGCACCTCGCAAAGTCTCGCGCCATTCCGAGTCCGGCGGACGAAGTTGGCCAGCCCCACCCCCCAAGGCTATAGCCCACCCGTTTTTGTGGCCTTTTTCCGGTGGACGAACTTGGCGCCCCGGCCTTCGGGTGGGTATTTTTGGGCGTGGCTGTGCCCGCGGCCTATTTTTGGCACACGGAGGCACCATGCAAAGTCAAGTCTCACGCCATTCCGAGTCCGGCGGACGGAGTTGGCCAGCCCCACCCCCCAAGGCTATAGCCCACCCGTTTTTGTGGCCTTTTTCCGCTGGACGAACTTGGCGCCCCAGCCTTCGGGTGGGTATTTTTGGGCGCGGCTGTGCCCGCGGCCTATTTTTGGCACACGGAGGCGCCTCGCAAAGTCTCGCGCCATTCCGAGTCCGGCGGACGAAGTTGGCCAGCCCCACCCCCCAAGGCTATAGCCCACCCGTTTTTGTGGCCTTTTTCCGCTGGACGAACTTGGCGCCCCAGTCTTCGGGCGGGTATTTTTGGGTGCGCCAGTGCCCGCGGCCTATTTTTGGCACACGGAGGCACCTCGCAAAGTCTCGCGCCATTCCGAGTCCGGCGGACGAAGTTGGCCAGCCCCACCCCCCAAGGCTGTAGCCCACCCATTTTTGTGGCCTTTTTCCGCTGGACGAACTTGGCGCCCCGGCCTTCGGGCGGGTATTTTTGGGCGCGGCTGTGCCCGCGGCCTATTTTTGGCACACGGAGGTGCCTCGTAAAGTCTCGCGCCATTCCGAGTCCGGTGGACGAAGTTGGCCAGCCCCACCCCCCAAGGCTATAGCCCACCCGTTTTTGTGGCCTTTTTCCGCTGGACGAACTTGGCGCCCCGGCCTTCGGGCGGGTATTTTTGGGTGCGGCTGTGCCCACTGCCTTTTTTTGGCACACGGAGGCGCCTCGCAAAGTCTCGCGCCATTCCGAATCCGGCGGACGAAGTTGGCCAGCCCCACCCCCCAAGGCTATAGCCCACCCGTTTTTGTTGTCTTTTTCCGCTGGACGAACTTGGCGCAACGGCCTTCGGGCAGGTATTTTTGGGCGCGGCTTTGCCCGCGGCCTATTTTTGGCACACGGAGGCACCTCGCAAAGTCTCGCGCCATTCCGAGTCCGGCGGACGAAGTGGGCCAGCCCCACCCCCCAAGGCTATAGCCCACCCGTTTTTGTGGCCTTTTTCCGCTGGACGAACTTGGCGCCCCGGCCTTCGGGCGGGTATTTTTGGGCGCGGCTGTGCCTTTGGCCTATTTTTGGCACACGGAGGTGCCTCGCAAAGTCTCGCGCCATTCCGAGTCCGGCGGACGAAGTTGGCCAGGCCCACCCCCCAAGGCTATAGCCCACCCCCCAAGGCTATAGCCCACCCGTTTTTGTTGCCTTTTTCTGCTGGACGAACTTGGCGCCCCGGCCTTCGGGCGGGAATTTTTGGGCGCGGCTGTGCCCGCGGCCTATTTATACCACACGGAGGCGCCTCGCAATGTCTCGCGCCATTCCGAGTCCGGCGGACGAAGTTGGCCAGCCCCACCCCCCAAGGCTATAGCCCACCCGTTTTTGTGGCGTTTTACCGCTGGACGAACTTGGCGCCCCGGCCTTCGGGCGGGTATTTTTGGGCGCGGCTGTGCCCGCGACCTATTTTTGGCACACGGAGGCGCCTCGCAAAGTCTCACGCCATTCCGAGTCCGGCGGACGAAGTTGGCCAGCCCCACCCCCCAAGGCTATAGCCCACCCGTTTTTGTGGCCTTTTTCCGCTGGACGAACTTGGCGCCCCGGACTTCGGGGGGGTATTTTTGGGCGCGGCTGTGCCCGCGGCCTATTTTTGGCACACGGAGGCGCCTCGCAAAGTCTCGAGCCATTCCGAATCCGGCGGACGAAGTTGGCCAGCCCCACCCCCCAAGGCTATAACCCACCCGTTTTTGTGGCCTTTTTCCGCTGGACGAACTTGGCGCAACGGCCTTCGGGCAGGTATTTTTGGGCGCGGCTGTCCCCGCGGCCTATTTTTGGCACACGGAGGCGCCTCGCAAAGTCTCGCACCATTCCGAGTCCGGCGGACGAAGTGGGCCAGCCCCACCCCCCAAGGCTATAGCCCACCCGTTTTTGTGGCCTTTTTCCGCTGGACGAACTTGGCGCCCCGGCCTTCGGGCGGGTATTTTTGGGCGCGGCTGTGCCCGCGTCCGATTTTTGGCACACGGATGTGCCTCGCAAAGTCTCGCGCCATTCCGAGTCCGGCGGACGAAGTTGGCCAGGCCCACCCCCCAAGGCTATAGCCCACCCCCCAAGGCTATAGCCCACCCGTTTTTGTGGCCTTTTTCTGCTGGACGAACTTGGCGCCCCGGCCTTCGGGCGGGTATTTTTGGGCGCGGCTGTGCCCGCGGCCTATTTATACCACACGGAGGCGCCTCGCAATGTCTCGCGCCATTCCGAGTCCGGCGGACGAAGTTGGCCAGCCCCACCCCCCAAGGCTATAGCCCACCCGTTTTTGTGGCCTTTTTCCGCTGGACGAACTTGGCGCGGCGGCATTCGGGCGGGTATTTTTGGGCGCGGTTGTGCCCGCGTCCTATTTTTGGCACACGGAGTCGCCTTGCAAAGTCTCGCGCCATTCCGAATCCGGCGGACGAAGTTGGCCAGCCCCACCCCCCAAGGCTATAGCCCACCCGTTTTTGTGGCCTTTTTCCGCTGGACGAACTTGGCGCAACGGCCTTCGGGCAGGTATTTTTGGGCGCGGCTGTGCCCGCGGCCAATTTTTGGTACACGGAGGCGCCTCGCAAAGTCTCGCGCCATTCCGAGTCCGGCGGACGAAGTGGGCCAGCCCCACCCCCCAAGGCTATAGCCCACCCGTTTTTGTGGCCTTTTTCCGCTGGACGAACTTGGCGCCCCGGCCTTCGGGCGGGTATTTTTGGGCGCAGCTGTGCCCGCGGCCTATTTTTGGCACACGGAGGCGCCTTGCAAAGTCTCGCGCCATTCCGAGTCCGGCGGACGAAGTTGGCCAGGTCCACCCCCCAAGGCTATAGGCCACCCCCCAAGGCTATAGCCCACCCGTTTTTGTGGCCTTTTTCTGCTGGACGAACTTGGCGCCCCGGCCTTCGGGCGGGTATTTTTGGGCGCGGCTGTGCCCGCGGCCTATTTTTGGCACACGTAGGCGCCTCACAAAGTCTCGCGCCATTCCGAGTCCGGCGGACGAAGTTGGCCAGCCCCACCCCCCAAGGCTATAGCCCACCCGTTTTTGTGGCCTTTTTCCGGTGGACGAACTTGGCGCCCCGGCCTTCGGATGGGTATTTTTGGGCGCGGCTGTGCCCGCGGCCTATTTTTGGCACACGGAGGCACCATGCAAAGTCTCACGCCATTCCGAGTCCGGCGGACGAAGTTGGCCAGCCGCACCCCCCAAGGCTATAGCCCACCCGTTTTTGTGGCCTTTTTCCGCTGGACGAACTTCGCGCCCCAGTCTTCGGACGGGTATTTTTGGGCGCGGCTGTGCCCGCGGCCTATTTTTGGCACACGGAGGCGCCTCGCAAAGTCTCGCGACATTCCGAGTCCGGCGGACGAAGTTGGCCAGCCCCACCCCCCAAGGCTATAGCCCACCCGTTTTTGTGACCTTTTTCCGCTGGACGAACTTGGCGCCCCGGCCTTCGGGCGGGTATTTTTGGGCGCGGCTGTGCCCGCGGCATATTTTTGGCACACAGAGGCGCCTCACAAAGTCTCGCGCCATTCCGAGTCCGGCGGACGAAGTCGGCCAGCCCCACCCCCCAAGGCTATAGCCCACCCGTTTTTGTGGCTTTTTCCGCTGGACGAACTTGGCGCCCCGGCCTTCGGGCTGGTATTTTTGGGCGCGGCTGTGCCCGCGGCCTATTTTTGGCACACGGAGGCGCCTCGCAAAGTCTCGCGCCATTCCGAGTCCGGCGGACGGAGTTGGCCAGCCCCACCCCCCAAGGCTATAGCCCACCCGTTTTTGTGGCCTTTTTCCGGTGGACGAACTTGGCGCCCCGGCCTTCGGGTGGGTATTTTTGGGCGTGGCTGTGCCCGCGGCCTATTTTTGGCACACGGAGGCACCATGCAAAGTCAAGTATCACGCCATTCCGAGTCCGGCGGACGGAGTTGGCCAGCCCCACCCCCCAAGGCTATAGCCCACCCGTTTTTGTGGCCTTTTTCCGCTGGACGAACTTGGCGCCCCGGCCTTCGGGTGGGTATTTTTGGGCGCGGCTGTGCCCGCGGCCTATTTTTGGCACACGGAGGCGCCTCGCAAAGTCTCGCGCCATTCCGAGTCCGGCGGACGAAGTGGGCCAGCCCCACCCCCCAAGGCTATAGCCCACCCGTTTTTGTGGCCTTTTTCCGCTGGACGAACTTGGCGCCCCAGTCTTCGGGCGGGTATTTTTGGGTGCGCCTGTGCCCGCGGCCTATTTTTGGCACACGGAGGCACCTCGCAAAGTCTCGCGCCATTCCGAGTCCGGCGGACGAAGTTGGCCAGCCCCACCCCCCAAGGCTATAGCCCACCCGTTTTTGTGACCATTTTCCACTGGACGAACTTGGCGCCCCGGCCTTCGGGCTGGTATTTTTGGGCGCGGCTGTGCCCGCGGCATATTTTTGGCACACGGAGGCGCCTCACAAAGTCTCGCGCCATTCCGAGTCCGGCGGATGAAGTTGGCCAGCCCCACCCCCCAAGGCTATAGCCCACCTGTTTTTGTGGCCTTTTTCTGCTGGACGAACTTGGCGCCCCGGCCGTCGGGCGGGTATTTTGGGCGCGGCTGTGCCCATGCCTATTGTTGGCACACGGAGGCGCCTCGCAAAGTCTCGTGCCATTCCGAGTCAGGCGCACGAAGTGGGCCAGCCCCACCCCCAAGGCTATAGCCCACCCGTTTTGTGGCCTTTTTCCGGTGGGGCGAACTTGGCGCCCGGCCTTTGGGCGGGTATTTTTGGGCGCGCCTGTGCCCGCAGCCTATTTTTGCCACGCGGAGGCACCTCGCAAAGTCTCGCGCCATTCCGAGTCCGGCGGACGAAGTTGGCCAGCCCCACCCCCCAAGGCTATATCCCACCCGTTTTTGTGGCCTTTTTCCGCTGGACGAACTTGGCGCCCCGGCCTTCGGGCGGGTATTTTTGGACGTGGCTGTGCCCGCGGCCTATTTTTGGCACACGGAGGCGCCTCGCAAAGTCTCGTGCCATTCCGAGTCCGGCAGACGAAGTGGGCCAGCCCCACCCCCCAAGGCTATAGCCCACCCGTTTTTGTGGCCTTTTTCCGGTGGACGAACTTGGCGCCCCGGCCTTCGGGCGGGTATTTTTGGGCGCGCCTGTGCCCGCATTCTATTTTTGGCACGCGGAGGCACCTCGCAAAGTCTCGCGCCATTCCGAGTCCGGCGGACGAAGTCGGCCAGCCCCACCCCCAAGGCTATAGCCCACCCGTTTTTGTGGCCTTTTTCCGCTGGACGAACTTGGCGCCCCGGCCTTCGGGCGGGTATTTTTGGGCGTGGCTGTGCACGCAGCCTATTTTTGGCACACGGAGGCGCCTCACAAAGTCTCGCGCCATTCCGAGTCCGGCGGACGAAGTCGGCCAGCCCCACCCCCAAGGCTATAGCCCACCCGTTTTTGTGGCCTTTTTCCGCTGGACGAACTTGGCGCCCTGGCCTTCGGGCTGGTATTTTTGGGCGCGCCTGTGCCCGCGGCCTATTTTTGGCACACGGAGGCACCTCGCAAAGTCTCGCGCCATTCTGAGTCCGGCGGACGAAGTTGGCCAGCCCCACCCCCCAAGGCTATAGCCCACCCGTTTTTGTGGCCTTTTTCCGCTGGACGAACTTGGCGCCCCGGCCTTCGGGCGGGTATTTTTGGGCATGGCTGTGCCCGCGGCCTATTTTTGGCACACAGAGGTGCCTCGCAAAGTCTCGTGCCATTCCGAGTCCGGCGGACGAAGTGGGCCAGCCCCACCCCCCAAGGCTATAGCCCACCCGTTTTTGTGGCCTTTTTCCGGTGGACGAACTTGGCGCCCCGGCCTTCGGGCGGGTATTTTTGGGCGCGGCTGTGCCCGCGGCCTATTTTTGGCACACGGAGGCACCATGCAAAGTCTCACGCCATTCCGAGTCCGGCGGACGAAGTTGGCCAGCCCCACCCCCCAAGGCTATAGCCCACCCGTTTTTATGGCCTTTTTCCGCTGGACGAACTTGGCGCCCCAGTCTTCGGACGGGTATTTTTGGGCGCGGCTGTGCCCGCGGCCTATTTTTGGCACACGGAGGCGCCTCGCAATGTCTCGCGACATTCCGAGTCCGGCGGACGAAGTTGGCCAGCCCCACCCCCCAAGGCTATAGCCCACCCGTTTTTGTGGCCTTTTTCCGCTGGACGAACTTGGCGCCCCGGCCTTCGGGCGGGTATTTTTGGGGGCGGCTGTTCCCGCGGCCTATTTTTGGCACACGAAGGCGCCTCGCAAAGTCTAGCGCCATTCCGCGTCCGGCGGACAAAGTTGGCCAGCCCCAGCCCCCAAGGCCATAGCCCACCCGTTTTTGTGGCCTTTTTCCGCTGGACGAACTTGGCGCCCCGGCCTTCGGGTGGGTATTTTTGGGCGCGGCTGTGCCCGCGGCCTATTTTTGGCACACGGAGACGCCTCACAAAGTCTCGCGCCATTCGGAGTCCGGCGGACGAAGTTGGCCAGCCCCACCCCCCAAGGCCATAGCCCACCCGTTTTTGTGGCCTTTTGCCGCTGGACGAACTTGGCGCCCCGGCCGTCGGACGGGTATTTTTGGGCGCGGCTGTGCCCGCGGCCTATTTTTGGCACACGGAGGCGCCTCGCAAAGTCTCGCGCCATTCCGAGTCCGGCGGACGAAGTTGGCCAGCCCCACCGCCCAAGACTATAGCCCACCCGTTTTTGTGGCCTTTTTCCGCTGGACGAACTTGGCGCCCCGGCCTTCGGGCGGGTATTTTTGGACGCGGCTGTGCCCGCGGCCTATTTTTGGCACACGGAGGCACCTCGCAAACCTCGCACCATTCCGAGTCCGGCGGAAGAAGTTGGCCAGCCCCACCCCCCAAAGTTATAGCCCACCCGTTTTTGTGGCCTTTTTCCGCTGGACGAACTTGGCGCCCCGGCCTTCGGGCTGGTATTTTTGGGCGCGCCTGTGCCCGCGGTCTATTTTTGGCACACGGAGGCGCCTCACAAATTCTCGCGCCATTCCGAGTCCGGCGGACGAAGTTGGCCAGCCCCACCCCCCAAGGCTATACCCCACCCGTTTTTGTGGCCTTTTTCCGCTGGACGAACTTGGCGCCCCGGCCTTCGGGCGGGTACTTTTGGGCGTGGCTGTGCCCGCGGCCTATTTTTGGCACACGGAGGCGACTCACAAAGTCTCGCGCCATTCCGAGTCCGGCGGACGAAGTTGGCCAGCCCCACCCCCCAAGGCTATAGCCCACCCGTTTTTGTGGCCTTTTTCCGCTGGACGAACTTGGCGCCCCGGCCTTCGGGCTGGTATTTTTGTGCGCAGCTGTGCCCGCAGCCTATTTTTGGCACACAGAGGTGCCTCGCAAAGTCTCGCGCCATTCCGTGTCCTGCGGACGAAGTTGGCCAGCCCCACCCCCCAAGGCTATAGCCCACCCGTTTTTGTGGCCTTTTTCCGCTGGACGAACTTGGCGCCCCGGCCTTCGGGCGGGTATTTTTGGTGGCGGCTGTGCCCGCGTCCTATTTTTGGCACACGGAGGCGCCTCGCAAAGTCTCGTGCCATTCCGAGTCCGGCGGATGAAGTTGGCCAGCCCCACCCCCCAAGGCTATAGCCCACCCGGTTTTGTGGCCTTTTTCCGCTGGACGAACTTGGCGCCCCGGCCTTCGGGCGGGTATTTTTTGGTACGGCTGTGCCCGCGGCCTATTTTTGGCACACGGAGGCACCTCGCAAACCTCGCACAATTCCGAGTCCGGCGGAAGAAGTTGGCCAGCCCCACCCCCCAAAGTTATAGCCCACCCGTTTTTGTGGCCTTTTTCCGCTGGACGAACTTGGCGCCCCGGCCTTCGGGCTGGTATTTTTGGGCGCGCCTGTGCCCGCGGTCTATTTTTGGCACACGGAGGCGCCTCACAAATTCTCGCGCCATTCCGAGTCCGGCGGACGAAGTTGGCCAGCCCCACCCCCCAAGGCTATACCCCACCCGGTTTTGTGGCCTTTTTCCGCTGGACGAACTTGGCGCCCCGGCCGTCGGGCGGGTACTTTTGGGCGTGGCGGTGCCCGCGGCCGATTTTTGGCACACGGAGGGGACTCACAAAGTCTCGCCCCATTCCGAGTCCGGCGGACCAGTTGGCCAGCCCCACCCCCCAAGGCTATACCCCACCCGTTTTTGTGGCCTTTTTCCGCTGGACGAACTTGGCGCCCCGGCCTTCGGGCGGGTACTTTTGGGCGTGGCTGTGCCCGCGGCCTATTTTTGGCACACGGAGGCGACTCACAAAGTCTCGCGCCATTCCGAGTCCGGCGGACGAAGTTGGCCAGCCCCACCCCCCAAGGCTATAGCCCACCCGTTTTTGTGGCCTTTTTCCGCTGGACGAACTTGGCGCCCCGGCCTTCGGGCTGGTATTTTTGTGCGCAGCTGTGCCCGCAGCCTATTTTTGGCACACAGAGGTGCCTCGCAAAGTCTCGCGCCATTCCGTGTCCTGCGGACGAAGTTGGCCAGCCCCACCCCCCAAGGCTATAGCCCACCCGTTTTTGTGGCCTTTTTCCGCTGGACGAACTTGGCGCCCCGGCCTTCGGGCGGGTATTTTTGGTGGCGGCTGTGCCCGCGTCCTATTTTTGGCACACGGAGGCGCCTCGCAAAGTCTCGTGCCATTCCGAGTCCGGCGGATGAAGTTGGCCAGCCCCACCCCCCAAGGCTATAGCCCACCCGTTTTTGTGGCCTTTTTCCGCTGGACGAACTTGGCGCCCCGGCCTTCGGGCGGGTATTTTTTGGTACGGCTGTGCCCGCGGCCTATTTTTGGCACACGGAGGCACCTCGCAAAGTCTAGCGCCATTCCGAGTCTGGCGGACGAAGTTGGCCGGCCCCACCGCCCAAGGCTATAGCCCACCCGTTTTTGTGGCCTTTTTCCGCTGGACGAACTTGGCGCCCCGGCCTTCGGATGGGTATTTTTGGGCGCGGCTGTGCCCGCGGCCTATTTTTGGCACACGGAGACGCCTCACAAAGTCTCGCGCCATTCGGAGTCCGGCGGACGAAGTTGGCCAGCCCCACCCCCCAAGGCCATAGCCCACCCGTTTTTGTGGCCTTTTGCCGCTGGACGAACTTGGCGCCCCGGCCTTCGGACGGGTATTTTTGGGCGCGGCTGTGCCCGCGGCCTATTTTTGGCACACGGAGGCGCCTCGCAAAGTCTCGCGCCATTCCGAGTCCGGCGGACGAAGTTGGCCAGCCCCACCGCCCAAGACTATAGCCCACCCGTTTTTGTGGCCTTTTTCCGCTGGACGAACTTGGCGCCCCGGCCTTCGGGCGGGTATTTTTGGACGCGGCTGTGCCCGCGGCCTATTTTTGGCACACGGAGGCACCTCGCAAACCTCGCACCATTCCGAGTCCGGCGGAAGAAGTTGGCCAGCCCCACCCCCCAAAGTTATAGCCCACCCGTTTTTGTGGCCTTTTTCCGCTGGACGAACTTGGCGCCCCGGCCTTCGGGCTGGTATTTTTGGGCGCGCCTGTGCCCGCGGTCTATTTTTGGCACACGGAGGCGCCTCACAAATTCTCGCGCCATTCCGAGTCCGGCGGACGAAGTTGGCCAGCCCCACCCCCCAAGGCTATAGCCCACCCGGTTTTGTGGCCTTTTTCCGCTGGACGAACTTGGCGCCCCGGCCTTCGGGCGGGTACTTTTGGGCGTGGCTGTGCCCGCGGCCTATTTTTGGCACACGGAGGCGACTCACAAAGTCTCGCGCCATTCCGAGTCCGGCGGACGAAGTTGGCCAGCCCCACCCCCCAAGGCTATAGCCCACCCGTTTTTGTGGCCTTTTTCCGCTGGACGAACTTGGCGCCCCGGCCTTCGGGCTGGTATTTTTGTGCGCAGCTGTGCCCGCAGCCTATTTTTGGCACACAGAGGTGCCTCGCAAAGTCTCGCGCCATTCCGTGTCCTGCGGACGAAGTTGGCCAGCCCCACCCCCCAAGGCTATAGCCCACCCGTTTTTGTGGCCTTTTTCCGCTGGACGAACTTGGCGCCCCGGCCTTCGGGCGGGTATTTTTGGGGGCGGCTGTGCCCGCGTCCTATTTTTGGCACACGGAGGCGCCTCGCAAAGTCTCGTGCCATTCCGAGTCCGGCGGATGAAGTTGGCCAGCCCCACCCCCCAAGGCTATAGCCCACCCGTTTTTGTGGCCTTTTTCCGCTGGACGAACTTGGCGCCCCGGCCTTCGGGCGGGTATTTTTTGGTACGGCTGTGCCCGCGGCCTATTTTTGGCACACGGAGGCACCTCGCAAAGTCTAGCGCCATTCCGAGTCTGGCGGACGAAGTTGGCCGGCCCCACCCCCCAAGGCTATAGCCCACCCGTTTTTGTGGCCTTTTTCCGCTGGACGAACTTGGCGCCCCGGCCTTCGGATGGGTATTTTTGGGCGCGGCTGTGCCCGCGGCCTATTTTTGGCACACGGAGGCGCCTCGCAAAGTCTCGCGCCATTCCGAGTCCGGCGGACAAAGTTGGCCAGCCCCACCCCCCAAGGCTATAGCCCACCCGTTTTTGTGGCCTTTTTCCGCTGGACGAACTTGGCGCCCCGGCCTTCGGGCGGGTATTTTTGGGCGCGGCTGTACCCGCGGCCTATTTTTGGCACACGAAGGCGCCTCGCAAAGTCTAGCACCATTCCGAGACTGGCAGACGAAGTAGGCCAACCCCACCCCCCAAGGCTATAGCCCACCTGTTTTTGTGGCCTTTTTCCGCTGGACGAACTTGGTGCCCCGGCCTTCGGGTGGGTATTTTTGGGCGCGGCTGTGCCCGCGGCCTATTGTTGGCACACGGAGGTGCCTCGCAAAGTCTCGCGCCATTCCGAGTCCGGCGGACGAAGTTGGCCAGCCCCGCCCCCCAAGGCTATAGCCCACCCGTTTTTGTGGCCTTTTTCTGCTGGACGAACTTGGCGACCCGGCCTTCGGGCGGGTATTTTTGGACGCGGCTGTGCCCGCGGCCTATTTTTGGCACACGGAGGCACCTCGCAAAGTCTCGCACCATTCCGAGTCCGGCGGACGAAGTTGGCCAGCCCCACCCCCCAAAGTTATACCCCACCCGTTTTTGTGGCCTTTTTCCGCTGGACGAACTTGGCGCCCCGGCCTTCGGGCCGGTATTTTTGGGCGCGCCTGTGCCCGCGGCCTATTTTTGGCACACGGAGGCACCTCACAAAGTCTCGCGCCATTCCGAGACTGGCAGACGAAGTAGGCCAACCCCACCCCCCAAGGCTATAGCCCACCTGTTTTTGTGGCCTTTTTCCGCTGGACGAACTTGGTGCCCCGGCCTTCGGGTGGGTATTTTTGGGCGCGGCTGTGCCCGCGGCCTATTGTTGGCACACGGAGGTGCCTCGCAAAGTCTCGCGCCATTCCGAGTCCGGCGGACGAAGTTGGCCAGCCCCGCCCCCCAAGGCTATAGCCCACCCGTTTTTGTGGCCTTTTTCCGCTGGACGAACTTGGCGCCCCGGCCTTCGGGCGGGTATTTTTGGGCGCGGCTGTACCCGCGGCCTATTTTTGGCACACGAAGGCGCCTCGCAAAGTCTAGCACCATTCCGAGACTGGCAGACGAAGTAGGCCAACCCCACCCCCCAAGGCTATAGCCCACCTGTTTTTGTGGCCTTTTTCCGCTGGACGAACTTGGTGCCCCGGCCTTCGGGTGGGTATTTTTGGGCGCGGCTGTGCCCGCGGCCTATTGTTGGCACACGGAGGTGCCTCGCAAAGTCTCGCGCCATTCCGAGTCCGGCGGACGAAGTTGGCCAGCCCCGCCCCCCAAGGCTATAGCCCACCCGTTTTTGTGGCCTTTTTCTGCTGGACGAACTTGGCGACCCGGCCTTCGGGCGGGTATTTTTGGACGCGGCTGTGCCCGCGGCCTATTTTTGGTACACGGAGGCACCTCGCAAAGTCTCGCACCATTCCGAGTCCGGCGGACGAAGTTGGCCAGCCCCACCCCCCAAAGTTATACCCCACCCGTTTTTGTGGCCTTTTTCCGCTGGACGAACTTGGCGCCCCGGCCTTCGGGCCGGTATTTTTGGGCGCGCCTGTGCCCGCGGCCTATTTTTGGCACACGGAGGCACCTCACAAAGTCTCGCGCCATTCCGAGTCCGGCGGACGAAGTTGGCCAGCCCCACCCCCCAAGGCTATACCCCACCCGTTTTTGTGGCCTTTTTCCGCTGGACGAACTTGGCGCCCCGGCCTTCGGGCGGGTATTTTTTGGTACGGCTGTGCCCGCGGCCTATTTTTGGCACACGGAGGCACCTCGCAAAGTCTAGCGCCATTCCGAGTCTGGCGGACGAAGTTGGCCGGCCCCACCCCCCAAGGCTATAGCCCACCCGTTTTTGTGGCCTTTTTCCGCTGGACGAACTTGGCGCCCCGGCCTTCGGATGGGTATTTTTGGGCGCGGCTGCGCCCGCAGCCTATTTTTGGGACACGGAGGCGCCTAGCAAAGTCTCGCGCCATTCCGATTCCGGCGGACGAAGTTGGCCAGCCCCACCCCCCAAGGCTATAGCCCACCCGTTTTTGTGGCCTTTTTCCGCTGGACAAACTTGGCGGCCCGGCCTTCGGGGGGGTATTTTTGGGCGCGGCTATGCCCGCGGCCTATTTTTGGCACACGGAGGCGCCTCGCAAAGTCTCGCGCCATTCCGAGTCCGGCGGACGAAGTTGGCCAGCCCCACCCCCCAAGGCTATAGCCCACCCGTTTTTTGGCCTTTTTCCGCTGGACGAACTTGGCGCCCCGGCCTTCGGGCGGGTATTTTTGGGCGCGGCTGTGCCCGCGGCCTATTTTTGGCACACGGAGGCGCCTCGCAAAGTCTCGCACCATTCCGAGTCCGGCGGACGAAGTTGGCCAACCCCACCGCCCAAGGCTATAGCCCACCCGTTTTTGTGGCCTTTTTCGGCTGGACGAACTTGGCGCCCCGGCCTTCGGGCGGGTATTTTTGGGCACGGCTGTGCCCGCGGCCTATTTTTGGCACACGGAGGCGCCTCGCAAAGTCTCGCGCCATTCCGAGTCCGGCGGACGAAGTTGGCCTGCCCCACCCCCCAAGGCTATAGCCCACCCGTTTTTGTGGCCTTTTTCCGCTGGACGAACTTGGCGCCCCGGCCTTCGGGCGGCTATTTTTGGGCGAGGCTGAGCCCACGGCCTATTTTTTGCACATGGAGGCGCCTCGCAAAGTCGCGCGCCATTCCGAGTCCGGCGGACGAAGTTGGCCAGCCCCACCCCCCAAGGCTATAGCCCACCCATTTTTGTGGCCTTTTTCCGCAGGACGAACTTGGCGCCCCGGCCTTCGGGCGGGTATTTTCGGGCGCGGCTGTGCCCGCGGCCTATTTTTGGCACACGGAGGCGCCTCACAAAGTCTCGCGCCATTCCGAGTCCGGCGGACGAAGTTGGCCAGCCCCACCCCCCAAGGCTATAGCCCACCCGTTTTTGTGGCCTTCTTCCGCTGGACGAACTTGGCGGCCCGGCCTTCGGGGGGGTATTTTTGGGCGCGGCTGTGCCCGCGGCCTATTTTTGGCACACGGAGGCGCCTCGCAAGGTCTCGCGCCATTCCGAGTCCGGCGGACGAAGTTGGCCAGCCCCACCCCCCAAGGCTATAGCCCACCCGTTTTTGTGGCCTTTTTCCGCTGGACGAACTTGGCGCCCCGGCCTTCGGGCTGGTATTTTTTGGCGCGGCTGTGCCCACGGACTATTTTTGGCACACGGAGGCGTCTCGCAAAGTCTCGCGCCATTCCGAGTCCGGCGGACGAAGTTGGCCAGCCCCACCCCCCAAGGCTATAGCCCACCCGTTTTTGTGGCCTTTTTCCGCAGGACGAACTTGGCGCCCCGGCCTTCGGGCGGGTATTTTCGGGCGTGGCTGTGCCCGCGGCGTATTTTTGGCACACGGAGGCGCCTCACAAAGTCTCGCGCCATTCCGAGTCCGGCGGACGAAGTTGGCCAGCCCCACCCCCCAAGGCTATAGCCCACCCGTTTTTGTGGCCTTTTTCCGCTGGACGAACTTGGCGCCCCGGCCTTCGGGCGGGTATTTTTGGGCGCGGCTGTGCCCGCGGCCTATTTTTGGCACACGGAGGCGCCTCGCAAAGTCTCGCACCATTCCGAGTCCGGGGGACGAAGTTGGCCAACCCCACCGCCCAAGGCTATAGCCCACCCGTTTTTGTGGCCTTTTTCGGCTGGACGAACTTGGCGCCCCGGCCTTCGGGCGGGTATTTTTGGGCACGGCTGTGCCCGCGGCCTGTTTTTGGCACACGGAGGCGCCTCGCAAAGTCTCGCGCCATTCCGAGTCCGGCGGACGAAGTTGGCCTGCCCCACCCCCCAAGGCTATAGCCCACCCGTTTTTGTGGCCTTTTTCCGCTGGACGAACTTGGCGCCCCGGCCGTCGGGCGGGTATTTTTGGGCGCGGCTGTCTCAGCGGCCTATTTTTGGCACACGGAGGCACCTCGTAAAGTCTCGCGCCATTCCGAGTCCGGCGGACGAAGTTTGCCAGCCCCACCCCCCAAGGCAATAGCCCACCCGCTTTTGTGGCCTTTTTCCGCTGGACGAACTTGGCGCGCCGGCCTTCGGGCGGGTATTTTTGGGCGCGGCCGTGCCCGCTGGCTATTTTTGGCACACGGAGGTGCGTCGCAAAGTCTCGCGCCATTCCGAGTCCGGCGGACGAAGTTGGCCAGCCCCACCCCCCAAGGCTATAGCCCACCCGTTTTTGTGGCCTTTTTCCGCTGGACGAACTTGACGCCCCGGCCTTCGTGCGGGTATTTTTGGGCGCGGCTGTGCCCGCGGCCTATTTTTGGCACACGGAGGCGCCTCGCAAAGTCTCGCGCCATTCCGAGTCCGGCGGACGAAGTTGGCCAGCCCCACCCCCCAAGGCTATAGCCCACCCGTTTTTGTGGCCTTTTTACGCTGGACGAACTTGGCGCCCTGGCCTTCGGGCGGTTATTTTTGGGTGCGGCTGTCCCCGCGACCTATTTTTGGCACACGGAGGTGCCTCGCAATGTCTCGCGCCATTCCGAGTCCGGCGGACGAAGTTGGCCAGCCCCACCCCCCAAGGCTATAGCCCACCCGTTTTTGTGGCCTTTTTCCACTGGACGAACTTGGCGCCCCGGCTTTCGGGCGGGTATTTTTGGGCGCGGCTATGCCCGCGGCCTATTTTTGGCACACGGAGGTGCCTCGCAAAGTCTCGCGCCATTCCGAGTCCGGCGGACGAAGTTGGCCAGACCCACCCCCCAAGGCTATAGCCCACCCGGTTTTGTGGCCTTTTTCCGCCGGACGAACTTGGCGCCCCGGCCTTCGGGCGGGTATTTTTGGACGCGGCTGTGCCCGCGGCCTATTTTTGGCACACGTAGGCGCCTCGCAAAGTCTCGCGCCATTCCGAGTCCGGCGGACGAAGTGGGCCAGCCCCACCCCCCAAGGCTATAGCCCACCCGTTTTTGTGGCCTTTTTCCACTGGATGAACTTGGGGCCCCGGCTTTCGGGCGGGTATTTTTGGGCGCGGCTATGCCCGCGGCCTATTTTTGGCACACGGAGGTGCCTCGTAAAGTCTCGCGCCATTCCGAGTCCGGCGGACGAAGTTGGCCAGACCCACCCCCCAAGGCTATAGCCCACCCGGTTTTGTGGCCTTTTTCCGCCGGACGAACTTGGCGCCCCGGCCTTCGGGCGGGTATTTTTGGACGTGGCTGTGCCCGCGGCCTATTTTTGGCACACGGAGGCGCCTCGCAAAGTCTCGCGCCATTCCGAGTCCGGCGGACGAAGTTGGCCAGCCCCACCCCCCAAGGCTATAGCCCACCCGTTTTTGTGGCCTTTTTCCGCTGGACGAACTTGGCGCGCCGGCCTTCGGGCGGGTATTTTTGGGCGCGGCTGTGCCCGTGGCCTATTTTTGGCACACGGAGGCGCCTCGCAAAGTCTCGCGCCATTCCGAGTCCGGCGGACGAAGTTGGCCAGCCCCACCCCCCAAGGCTATAGCCCACCCGTTTTTGTGGCCTTTTTACGCTGGACGAACTTGGCGCCCCGGCCTTCGGGCGGTTATTTTTGGGTGCGGCTGTGCCCGCGACCTATTTTTGGCACACGGAGGTGCCTCGCAATGTCTCGCGCCATTCCGAGTCCGGCGGACGAAGTTGGCCAGCCCCACCCCCCAAGGCTATAGCCCACCCGTTTTTGTGGCCTTTTTCCACTGGACGAACTTGGCGCCCCGGCTTTCGGGCGGGTATTTTTGGGCGCGGCTATGCCCGCGGCCTATTTTTGGCACACAGAGGCGCCTCGCAAAGTCTCGCGCCATTCCGAGTCCGGCGGACGAAGTTGGCCGGCCCCACCGCCCATGGCTATATCCCACCCGTTTTTGTGGCCTTTTTCGGCTGGACGAACTTGGCGCCCCGGCCTTCGGGCGGGTATTTTTGGGCACGGCTGTGCCCGCGGCCTATTTTTGGCACACGGAGGCGCCTCGCAAAGTCTCGCGCCATTCCGAGTCCGGCGGACGAAGTTGGCCGGCCCCACCGCCCATGGCTATAGCCCACCCGTTTTTGTGGCCTTTTTCCGCTGGACGAACTTGACGCCCCGGCCTTCGTTCGGGTATTTTTGGGCGCGGCTGTGCCCGCGGCCTATTTTTGGCACACGGAGGCGCCTCGCAAAGTCTCGCGCCATTCCGAGTCCGGCGGACGAAGTTGGCCAGCCCCACCCCCCAAGGCTATAGCCCACCCGTTTTTGTGGCCTTTTTACGCTGGACGAACTTGGCGCCCTGGCCTTCGGGCGGTTATTTTTGGGTGCGGCTGTGCCCGCGACCTATTTTTGGCACACGGAGGAGCCTCGCAAATTCACGCGCCATTCCGAGTCCGGCGGACGAAGTTGGCCAGCCCCACCCCCCAAGGCTATAGCCCACCCGTTTTTGTGGCCTTTTTCCGCTGGACGAACTTGGCGCCCCGGCCTTCGAGCGGGTATTTTTGGGCGCGGCTGTGCCCGCGGCCTATTTTTGGCACACGGAGGCGCCTCGCAAATTCACGCGCCATTCCGAGTCCGGCGGACGAAGTTGGCCAGCCCCACCCCCCAAGGCTATAGCCCACCCGTTTTTGTGGACTTTTTCCGCGGGACGAACTTGGCGCCCCGGCCTTCGGGCGGGTATTTTTGGGCGCGGCTGTGCCTGCGGCCTATTTTTGGCACACGGAGGCGCCTCGCAATGTCTCGTGCCATTCCGAGTCCGGCGGACGAAGTGGGCCAGCCCCACCCCCCAAGGCTATAGCCCACCCGTTTTTGTGGCCTTTTTCCGCTGGACGAACTTGGCGCCCCGGCCTTCGAGCGGGTATTTTTGGGCGCGGCTTTGACCGCGGCCTATTTTTGGCACACGGAGGTGCCTCGCAATGTCTCGCGCCATTCCGAGTCCGGCGGACGAAGTTGGCCAGCCCCACCCCCCAAGGCTATAGCCCACCCGTTTTTGTGGCCTTTTTCCACTGGACGAACTTGGCGCCCCGGCTTTCGGGCGGGTATTTTTGGGCGCGGCTATGCCCGCGGCCTATTTTTGGCACACAGAGGCGCCTCGCAAAGTCTCGCGCCATTCCGAGTCCGGCGGACGAAGTTGGCCGGCCCCACCGCCCATGGCTATATCCCACCCGTTTTTGTGGCCTTTTTCGGCTGGACGAACTTGGCGCCCCGGCCTTCGGGCGGGTATTTTTGGGCACGGCTGTGCCCGCGGCCTATTTTTGGCACACGGAGGCGCCTCGCAAAGTCTCGCGCCATTCCGAGTCCGGCGGACGAAGTTGGCCTGCCCCACCCCCCAAGGCTATAGCCCACCCGTTTTTGTGGCCTTTTTCCGCTGGACGAACTTGACGCCCCGGCCTTCGTTCGGGTATTTTTGGGCGCGGCTGTGCCCGCGGCCTAT
Source organism: Citrus cavaleriei (assembly GCA_030448935.1). NCBI lineage: Eukaryota > Viridiplantae > Streptophyta > Magnoliopsida > Sapindales > Rutaceae > Citrus > Citrus cavaleriei. The sequence continues at coordinate 50,866 of JAUJEM010000447.1, forward strand.
TTTTGGCACACGGAGGCGCCTCGCAAAGTCTCGCGCCATTCCGAGTCCGGCGGACGAAGTTGGCCAGCCCCACCCCCCAAGGCTATAGCCCACCCGTTTTTGTGGCCTTTTTACGCTGGACGAACTTGGCGCCCCGGCCTTCGGGCGGTTATTTTTGGGTGCGGCTGTGCCCGCGACCTATTTTTGGCACACGGAGGTGCCTCGCAATGTCTCGCGCCATTCCGAGTCCGGCGGACGAAGTTGGCCAGCCCCACCCCCCAAGGCTATAGCCCACCCGTTTTTGTGGCCTTTTTCCGCTGGACGAACTTGGCGCCCGGCCGTCGGGGGGGTATTTTTTGGTGCGGCTGTGCCCGCGTCCTATTTTTGGCACACGGAGGCGCCTCGCAAATTCACGCGCCATTCCGAGTCCGGCGGACGAAGTTGGCCAGCCCCACCCCCCAAGGCTATAGCCCACCCGTTTTTGTGGACTTTTTCCGCGGGACGAACTTGGCGCCCCGGCCTTCGGGCGGGTATTTTTGGGCGCGGCTGTGCCTGCGGCCTATTTTTGGCACACGGAGGCGCCTCGCAAAGTCTCGTGCCATTCCGAGTCCGGCGGACGAAGTGGGCCAGCCCCACCCCCCAAGGCTATAGCCCACCCGTTTTTGTGGCCTTTTTCCGCTGGACGAACTTGGCGCCCCGGCCTTCGAGCGGGTATTTTTGGGCGCGGCTTTGACCGCGGCCTATTTTTGGCACACGGAGGTGCCTCGCAATGTCTCGCGCCATTCCGAGTCCGGCGGACGAAGTTGGCCGGCCCCACCGCCCATGGCTATATCCCACCCGTTTTTGTGGCCTTTTTCGGCTGGACGAACTTGGCGCCCCGGCCTTCGGGCGGGTATTTTTGGGCACGGCTGTGCCCGCGGCCTATATTTGGCACACGGAGGCGCCTCGCAAAGTCTCGCGCCATTCCGAGTCCGGCGGACGAAGTTGGCCTGCCCCACCCCCCAAGGCTATAGCCCACCCGTTTTTGTGGCCTTTTTCCGCTGGACGAACATGGCGCCCCGGCCGTCGGGCGGGTATTTTTGGGCGCGGCTGTGTCCGCGGCCTACTTTTGGCACACGGAGGCACCTCGTAAAGTCTCGCGCCATTCCGAGTCCGGCGGACGAAGTTGGCCAGCCCCACCCCCCAAGGCTATAGCCCACCCGTTTTTGTGGCCTTTTTCCGCTGGACGAACTTGGCGCGCCGGCCTTCGGGCGGGTATTTTTGGGCGCGGCCGTCCCCGCTGCCTATTTTTGGCACACGGAGGCGCGTCGCAAAGTCTCGCGCCATTCCGAGTCCGGCGGACGAAGTTGGCCAGCCCCACCCCCCAAGGCTATAGCCCACCCGTTTTTGTGGCCTTTTTCCGCTGGACGAACTTGACGCCCCGGCCTTCGTTCGGGTATTTTTGGGCGCGGCTGTGCCCGCGGCCTATTTTTGGCACACGGAGGCGCCTCGCAAAGTCTCGCGCCATTCCGAGTCCGGCGGACGAAGTTGGCCAGCCCCACCCCCCAAGGCTATAGCCCACCCGTTTTTGTGGCCTTTTACGCTGGACGAACTTGGCGCCCTGGCCTTCGGGCGGTTATTTTTGGGTGCGGCTGTGCCCGCGACCTATTTTTGGCACACGGAGGTGCCTCGCAATGTCTCGCGCCATTCCGAGTCCGGCGGACGAAGTTGGCCAGCCCCACCCCCCAAGGCTATAGCCCACCCGTTTTTGTGGCCTTTTTCCGCTGGACGAACTTGGCGCCCCGGCCTTCGAGCGGGTATTTTTGGGCGCGGCTGTGCCCGCGGCCTATTTTTGGCACACGGCGGCGCCTCGCAAAGTCTCGCGCCATTCCGAGTGCGATGGACGAAGTTGGCCAGCCCCACCCCCCAAGGCTATAGCCCACCTGTTTTTGTGGCCTTTTTCCGCTGGACGAACTTGGCGCCCCGGCCTTCGGGCGGGTATTTTTGGGCGCGGCTGTGTCCGCGGCCTATTTTTGGCACACGTAGGCACCTCGCAAAGTCTCGCGCCATTCCGAGTCCGGCGGACGAAGTTGGCCAGCCCAACCCCCCAAGGCTATAGCCCACCCGTTTTTGTGGCCTTTTTCCGCTGGACGAACTTGGCGCCCCGGTCTTCGGGCGGGTATTTTTGGGCGCGGCTTTATCCGCGGCCTATTTTTGGCACACGGAGGCACCTCGCAATGTCTCGCGCCATTCCGAGTCCGGCGGACGAAGTTGGCCAGCCCCACCCCCCCAAGGCTATAGCCCACCCGTTTTTGTGGCCTTTTTCCGCTGGACGAACTTGGCGCCCCGGCCTTCGGGCGGGTATTTTTGGGCGCGGCTGTGCCCGCGGCCTATTTTTGGAACACGGAGGCGCCTCGTAAAGTCTCGCGCCCTTCCGATTCCGGCGGACGAAATTGGCCAGCCCCACCCCCCAAGGCTATAGCCCACCCGTTTTTGTGGCCTTTTTCCGCTGGACGAACTTGGCGCCCCGGCCTTCGGGCGTGTATTTTTGGGCGCGGCTGTGCCCGTGGCATATTTTTGGCACACGGAGGCGCCTCGCAAAGTCTCGCACCATTCCGAGTCCGGCGGACGAACTTGGCCGGCCCAACCCCCCAAGGCTATAGCCCACCCGTTTTTGTGGCCTTTTTCCGCTGGACGAACTTGGCGCCCCGGCCTTCGGGCGGGTATTTTTGGGCGCGGCTGTGCCCCATGCCTATTTTTGGCACATGGACGCCCCTCGCAAAGTCTCGCGCCAGTCCGAGTCCGGCGGACGAAGTTGGCCAGCCCCACCCCCCAAGGCTATAGCCCACCTGTTTTTGTGGCCTTTTTCCGCTGGACGAACTTGGCGCCCCGGCCTTCGGGCGGGTATTTTTGGGCGCGGCTGTGCCCGCGGCATATTTTTGGCACACGTAGGCACCTCGCAAAGTCTCGCGCCATTCCGAGTCCGGCGGACGAAGTTGGCCAGCCCAACCCCCCAAGGCTATAGCCCACCCGTTTTTGTGGCCTTTTTCCGCTGGACGAACTTGGCGCCCCGGTCTTCGGGCGGGTATTTTTGGGTGCGGCTTTATCCGCGGCCTATTTTTGGCACACGGAGGCACCTCGCAATGTCTCGCGCCATTCCGAGTCCGGTGGATGAAGTTGGCCAGCCCCACCCCCCCAAGGCTATAGCCCACCCGTTTTTGTGGCCTTTTTCCGCTGGACGAACTTGGCGCCCCGGCCTTCGGGCGGGTATTTTTGGGCGCGGCTGTGCCCGCGGCCTATTTTTGGAACACGGAGGCACCTCGCAATGTCTCGTGCCATTCCGAGTCCGGCGGACGAAGTGGGCCAGCCCCACCCCCCAAGGCTATAGCCCACCCGTTTTTGTGGCCTTTTTCCGCTGGACGAACTTGGCGCCCCGGCCTTCGAGCGGGTATTTTTGGGCGCGGCTTTGACCGCGGCCTATTTTTGGCACACGGAGGTGCCTCACAAAGTCTCGCGCCATTCCGAGTCCGGCGGACGAAGTTGGCCAGCCCCACCCCCCAAGGCTATAGCCCACCCGTTTTTGTGGCCTTTTTCCGCTGGACGAACTTGGCGCCCCGGCCTTCGGGCGGGTATTTTTGGGCGCGGCTGTGCCCGCGGCCTATTTTTGGCACACGGAGGCGCCTCGCAAAGTCTCGCGCCATTCCGAGTCCGGCGGGCCAGTTGGCCTGCCCCACCCCCAAGGCTATAGCCCACCCGTTTTGTGGCCTTTTTCCGATGGACGAACTTGGCGCCCGGCCTTCGGGCGGGTATTTTGGGCGCGGCTGTGCCCGCGGCCTATTTTTGGCACACGGAGGTGCCTCGCAAATTCTCGCGCCATTCCGAGTCCGGCGGACGAAGTTGGCCAGCCCCACCCCCCAAGGCTATAGCCCACCCGTTTTTGTGGACTTTTTCCGCGGGACGAACTTGGCGCCCCGGCCTTCGGGCGGGTATTTTTGGGCGCGGCTGTGACCGCCGCCTATTTTTGGCACACGGAGGCGCCTCGTAAATTCTCGCGCCATTCCGAGTCCGGCGGACGAAGTCGGCCAGCCCCACCCCCCAAGGCTATAGCCCACCCGTTTTTGTGGGCTTTTTCCGCTGGACGAACTTGGCGCCCCGGCCTTCGGGCGGGTATTTTTGGGTGCAGCTGTGCCTGCGGCCTATTTTTGGCACACAGAGGTGCCTCGCAAAGTCTCGCGCCATTCCGAGTCCGGCGAACGAAGTTGGCCAGCCCCACCCCCCAAGGCTATAGCCCACCCGTTTTTGTGGCCTTTTTCCGCTGGACGAAGTTGGCCAGCCCCACCCCCCAAGGCTATAGCCCACCCGTTTTTGTGGCCTTTTTCCGCTGGACGAACTTGGCGCCCCGGACTTCGGGCGGGTATTTTTGGGCGCGGCTATGCCCGCGGCCTATTTTTGGCACACTGAGGCCCCTCGCAAAGTCTCGCGCCATTCCGAGTCCGGCGGACGAAGTGGGCCAGCCCCACCCCCCAAGGCTATAGCCCATCCGTTTTTGTGGCCTTTTTCCGCTGGACGAACTTGGCGCCCCGGCCTTCGGGCGGGGTATTTTGGGCGCGGCTTTCCCCGCTGTCTATTTTTGGCACACGTAGGCGCCTCACAAAGTCTCGCACCATTCCGAGTCCGGCGGACGAAGTTGGCCAGCCCCACCCCCCAAGGCTATAGCCCACCCGTTTTTGTGGTCTTTTTCCGCTGGACGAACTTGGCGCCCCGGCCTTCGGGCGGGTATTTTTGGGAGCGGCTCTGCCTGCGGCCTATTTTTGGCACACGGAGGCGCCTCGCAAAGTCTCGTGCCATTCCGAGTCCGGCGGACGAAGTGGGCCAGCCCCACCCCCCAAGGCTATAGCCCACCCGTTTTTGTGGCCTTTTTCCGCTGGACGAACTTGGCGCCCCGGCCTTCGAGCGGGTATTTTTGGGCGCGGCTTTGCCCGCGGCCTATTTTTGGCACACGGAGGCGCCTCGCAAAGTGTCGCGCCATTCAGAGTCCGGCGGACGAAGTTGGCCAGCCCCACCCCCCAAGGCTATAGCGCACCCGTTTTTGTGGCCTTTTTCCGCTGGACGAACTTGGCGCCCCGGCCTTCGGGCGGGTATTTTTGGGCGCGGCTGTGCCCGCTGCCTATTTCTGGCACACGGAGGCGCCTCGCAAAGTCTCACGCCATTCCGAGTCCGGCGGACGAAGTTGGCCAGCCCCACCCCCCAAGGCTATAGCCCACCCGTTTTTGTGGCCTTTTTCCGCTGGACGAACTTGGCGCCCCGGCGTTCGAGCGGGTATTTTTGGGCGCGGCTGTGCCCACGGCCTATTTTTGGCACACGGAGGCGCCTCGTAAATTCTCGCCCCATTCCGAGTCCGGCGGACGAAGTTGGCCAGCCCCACCCCCCAAGGCTATAGCCCACCCGTTTTTGTGGACTTTTTCCGCGGGACGAACTTGGCGCCCCGGCCTTCGGGCGGGTATTTTTGGGCGTAGCTGTGCCTGCGGCCTATTTTTGGCACACGGAGGTGCCTCGCAAAGTCTCGCGCCATTCCGAGTCCGGCGGACGAAGTTGGCCAGCCCCACCCCTCAAGGCTATAGCCCACCCGTTTTTGTGGCCTTTTTCCGCTGAACGAAGTTGGCCAGCCCCACCCCCCAAGGCTATAGCCCGCCCGTTTTTGTGGCCTTTTTCCGCTGGACGAACTTGGCGCCCCGGCCTTCGGGCGGGTATTTTTGGGCGCGGCTGTGCCCGCGGCCTATTTTTGGCACACTGAGGCGCCTCGCAAAGTCTCGCGCCATTCCGAGTCCGGCGGACGAGGTGGGCCAGCCCCACCGCCCAAGGCTATAGCCCACCCGTTTTGTGGCCTTTTCCGCTGGACGAACTTGGCGCCCGGCCTTCGGGCGGGTATTTTTGGGCGCGGCTGTGCCCGCTGCCTATTTTACACACGGAGGCGCCTCGCAAAGTCTCGCGCCATTCCGAGTCCGGCGGACGAAGTTGGCCAGCCCCACCCCCAAGGCTATTGCCCACCCGTTTTGTGGCCTTTTTCCGCTGGGCCGAGACTTGCCGCCCCGGCCTTCGGGGGGGTTTTTTTTGGGCGCGGCTGTGCCCGCGGCCTATTTTTGGCACACGGAGGCGCCTCGCAAAGTCTCGCGCCATTCCGAGTCCGGCGGACGAAGTCGGCCAGCCCCACCCCCAAGGCTATAGCCCACCAGTTTTCATGGCCTTTTTCCGCTGGACGAACCTGGCGCCCTGGCCTTCGGGAGGGTATTTAGGGCGCGTCTGTGCCCGCGGCCTATTTTTGGCACACGGCGGCGCCTCGCAAAGTCTCGCGCCATTCCGAGTGCGATGGACGAAGTTGGCCAGCCCCACCCCCCAAGGCTATAGCCCACCTGTTTTTGTGGCCTTTTTCCGCTGGACGAACTTGGCGCCCCGGCCTTCGGGCGGGTATTTTTGGGCGCGGCTGTGTCCGCGGCCTATTTTTGGCACACGTAGGCACCTCGCAAAGTCTCGCGCCATTCCGAGTGCGTTGGACGAAGTTGGCCAGCCCCACCCCCCAAGGCTATAGCCCACCCGTTTTTGTGGCCTTTTTCCGCTGGACGAACTTGGCGCCCCGGTGTTCGAGCGGGTATTTTTGGGCGCGGCTGTGTCCACGGCCTATTTTTGGCACACGGAGGCGCCTCGCAAATTCTCGCCCCATTCCGAGTCCGGCGGACGAAGTTGGCCAGCCCCACCCCCCAAGGCTATAGCCCACCCGTTTTTGTGGACTTTTTCCGCGGGACGAACTTGGCGCCCCGGCCTTCGGGCGGGTATTTTTGGGCGCAGCTGTGCCTGCGGCCTATTTTTGGCACACGGAGGTGCCTCGCAAAGTCTCGCGCCATTCCGAGTCCGGCGGACGAAGTTGGCCAGCCCCACCCCTCAAGGCTATAGCCCACCCGTTTTTGTGGCCTTTTTCCGCTGAACGAAGTTGGCCAGCCCCACCCCCCAAGGCTATAGCCCACCTGTTTTTGTGGCCTTTTTCCGCTGGACGAACTTGGCGCCCCGGCCTTCGGGCGGGTATTTTTGGGCGCGGCTGTGCCCGCGGCATATTTTTGGCACACGTAGGCACCTCGCAAAGTCTCGCGCCATTCCGAGTCCGGCGGACGAAGTTGGCCAGCCCAACCCCCCAAGGCTATAGCCCACCCGTTTTTGTGGCCTTTTTCCGCTGGACGAACTTGGCGCCCGGTCTTGGGCGGGTATTTTTGGTGCGGCTTTTCCCGCGGCCTATTTTTGGCACACGGAGGCACCTCGCAATGTCTCGCGCCATTCCGAGTCCGGCGGATGAAGTTGGCCAGCCCCACCCCCCCCAGGCAATAGCCCACCCGTTTGTGTGGCCTTTTTCCGCGGGACGAACTTGGCGCCCGGCCTTCGGGGGGGGTATTTTTGGCGTGGCTGTGCCGGCGGCCTATTTTTGGAACACGGAGGCACCTCGCATTGTCTCGCGCCATTCGGTGTCCGGCGGACGAAGTGGGCCAGCCCAACCCCCCAAGGCTATAGCCCACCCGTTTTTGTGGCCTTTTTCCGCTGGACGAACTTGGCGCCCCGGCCAGAGGCGGGGAATTTTTTGGCGCGGCTTTGACCGCGGCCTATTTTTGGCACACGGAGGTGCCTCACAAAGTCTCGCGCCATTCCGAGTCCGGCGGACGAAGTTGGCCAGCCCCACCCCCCAAGGCTATAGCCCACCCGGTTTTGTGGCCTTTTTCCGCTGGACGAACTTGGCGCCCCGGCCATCGGGCGGGGATTTTTGGGCGCGGCGGTGCCCGCGGCCTATTTTTGGCACACGGAGGCGCCTCGCAAAGTCTCGCGCCATTCCGAGTCCGGCGGACGAAGTTGGCCTGCCCCACCCCCCAAGGCTATAGCCCACCCGTTTTTGTGGCCTTTTTCCGCTGGACGAACTTGGCGCCCCGGCCTTCGGGCGGGTATTTTTGGGCGCGGCTGTGCCCGCGGCCTATTTTTGGCACACGGAGGTGCCTCGCAAATTCTCGCGCCATTCCGAGTCCGGCGGACGAAGTTGGCCAGCCCCACCCCCCAAGGCTATAGCCCACCCGTTTTTGTGGACTTTTTCCGCGGGACGAACTTGGCGCCCCGGCCTTCGGGCGGGTATTTTTGGGCGCGGCTGTGACCGCCGCCTATTTTTGGCTCACGGAGGCGCCTCGTAAATTCTCGCGCCATTCCGAGTCCGGCGGACGAAGTCGGCCAGCCCCACCCCCCAAGGCTATAGCCCACCCGTTTTTGTGGGCTTTTTCCGCGGGACGAACTTGGCGCCCCGGCCTTCGGGCGGGTATTTTTGGGTGCAGCTGTGCCTGCGGCCTATTTTTGGCACACAGAGGTGCCTCGCAAAGTCTCGCGCCATTCCGAGTCCGGCGAACGAAGTTGGCCAGCCCCACCCCCCAAGGCTATAGCCCACCCGTTTTTGTGGCCTTTTTCCGCTGGACGAAGTTGGCCAGCCCCACCCCCCAAGGCTATAGCCCACCCGTTTTTGTGGCCTTTTTCCGCTGGACGAACTTGGCGCCCCGGACTTCGGGCGGGTATTTTTGGGCGCGGCTATGCCCGCGGCCTATTTTTGGCACACTGAGGCCCCTCGCAAAGTCTCGCGCCATTCCGAGTCCGGCGGACGAAGTGGGCCAGCCCCACCCCCCAAGGCTATAGCCCATCCGTTTTTGTGGCCTTTTTCCGCTGGACGAACTTGGCGCCCCGGCCTTCGGGCGGGTATTTTTGGGCGCGGCTGTCCCCGCTGCCTATTTTTGGCACACGAAGGCGCCTCACAAAGTCTCGCACCATTCCGAGTCCGGCGGACGAAGTTGGCCAGCCCCACCCCCCAAGGCTATAGCCCACCCGTTTTTGTGGTCTTTTTCCGCTGGACGAACTTGGCGCCCCGGCCTTCGGGCGGGTATTTTTGGGAGCGGCTCTGCCTGCGGCCTATTTTTGGCACACGGAGGCGCCTCGCAAAGTCTCGTGCCATTCCGAGTCCGGCGGACGAAGTGGGCCAGCCCCACCCCCCAAGGCTATAGCCCACCCGTTTTTGTGGCCTTTTTCCGCTGGACGAACTTGGCGCCCCGGCCTTCGAGCGGGTATTTTTGGGCGCGGCTTTGCCCGCGGCCTATTTTTGGCACACGGAGGCGCCTCGCAAAGTGTCGCGCCATTCAGAGTCCGGCGGACGAAGTTGGCCAGCCCCACCCCCCAAGGCTATAGCGCACCCGTTTTTGTGGCCTTTTTCCGCTGGACGAACTTGGCGCCCCGGCCTTCGGGCGGGTATTTTTGGGCGCGGCTGTGCCCGCTGCCTATTTCTGGCACACGGAGGCGCCTCGCAAAGTCTCACGCCATTCCGAGTCCGGCGGACGAAGTTGGCCAGCCCCACCCCCCAAGGCTATAGCCCACCCGTTTTTGTGGCCTTTTTCCGCTGGACGAACTTGGCGCCCCGGCGTTCGAGCGGGTATTTTTGGGCGCGGCTGTGCCCACGGCCTATTTTTGGCACACGGAGGCGCCTCGCAAATTCTCGCCCCATTCCGAGTCCGGCGGACGAAGTTGGCCAGCCCCACCCCCCAAGGCTATAGCCCACCCGTTTTTGTGGACTTTTTCCGCGGGACGAACTTGGCGCCCCGGCCTTCGGGCGGGTATTTTTGGGCGCAGCTGTGCCTGCGGCCTATTTTTGGCACACGGAGGTGCCTCGCAAAGTCTCGCGCCATTCCGAGTCCGGCGGACGAAGTGGGCCAGCCCCACCCCCCCAGGCTATAGCCCACCCGTTTTTGTGGCCTTTTTCCGCTGAACGAAGTTGGCCAGCCCCACCCCCCAAGGCTATAGCCCGCCCGTTTTTGTGGCCTTTTTCCGCTGGACGAACTTGGCGCCCCGGCCTTCGGGCGGGTATTTTTGGGCGCGGCTGTGCCCGCGGCCTATTTTTGGCACACTGAGGCGCCTCGCAAAGTCTCGCGCCATTCCGAGTCCGGCGGACGAGGTGGGCCAGCCCCACCCCCCAAGGCTATAGCCCACCCGTTTTTGTGGCCTTTTTCCGCTGGACGAACGTGGCGCCCCGGCCTTGGGGGGGGTTTTTTTTGGGCGCGGCTGTGCCCGCTGCCCATTTTTGGCACACGGAGGCGCCTCGCAAAGTCTCGCGCCATTCCGAGTCCGGCGGACGAAGTTGGCCAGCCCCACCCCCCAAGGCTATTGCCCACCCGTTTTTGTGGCCTTTTTCCGCTGGACGAACTTGCCGCCCCGGCCTTCGGGCGGGTATTTTTGGGCGCGGCTCTGCCCGCGGCCTATTTTTGGCACACGGAGGCGCCTCGCAAAGTCTCGCGCCATTCCGAGTCCGGCGGACGAAGTCGGCCAGCCCCACCCCCAAGGCTATAGCCCACCAGTTTTCATGGCCTTTTTCCGCTGGACGAACCTGGCGCCCTGGCCTTCGGGCGGGTATTTTTGGGCGCGGCTGTGCCCGCGGCCTATTTTTGGCACACGGCGGCGCCTCGCAAAGTCTCGCGCCATTCCGAGTGCGATGGACGAAGTTGGCCAGCCCCACCCCCCAAGGCTATAGCCCACCTGTTTTTGTGGCCTTTTTCCGCTGGGCCAGACTTGGCGCCCCGGCCTTCGGGCGGGTATTTTTGGGCGCGGCTGTGTCCGCGGCCTATTTTTGGCACACGTAGGCACCTCGCAAAGTCTCGCGCCATTCCGAGTCCGGCGGACGAAGTTGGCCAGCCCAACCCCCCAAGGCTATAGCCCACCCGTTTTTGTGGCCTTTTTCCGCTGGACGAACTTGGCGCCCGGTCTTGGGCGGGTATTTTTGGCGCGGCTTTATCCATGGCCTTTTTTTTGGACAAGGAGGCACCTCGGAATGTCTCGGGCCATTCCGAGTACGGCGGAAGTAGTTGGCCATGCCCACCCCCCCAAGGCTATAGCCCACCCGTTTTTGTGGCCTTTTTCCGCTGGACGAACTTGGCGCCCCGGCCTTCGGGCGGGTATTTTGGGCGCGGCTGTGCCCTGCGGCCTATTTTTGGAACACGGAGGCGCCTCGTAAAGTCTCGCGCCCTTCCGATTCCGGCGGACGAAGGTGGCCAGCCCCACCCCCCAAGGCTATAGCCCACCCGTTTTTGTGGCCTTTTTCCGCTGGACGAACTTGGCGCCCCGGCCTTCGGGCGTGTATTTTTGGGCGCGGCTGTGCCCGTGGCATATTTTGGCACACGGAGGCGCCTCGCAAAGTCTCGCACCATTCCGAGTCCGCGGACGAACTTGGCCAGCCCCACCCCCCAAGGCTATAGCCCACCCGTTTTTGTGGCCTTTTTCCGCTGGACGAACTTGGCGCCCCGGCCTTCGGGCGGTTATTTTGGGGCGCGGCTGTGCCCATGGCCTATTTTGGCACACGTAGGCCCCTCGCAAAGTCTCGCGCCATTCCGAGTCCGGCGGACGAAGTTGGCCAGCCCAACCCCCAAGGCTATAGCCCACCCGTTTTGTGGCCTTTTTTCCGCTGGGACGAACTTGGCGCCCCGGTCTTCGGGCGGGTATTTTTGGGTGCGGCTTTAACCGCGGCCTATTTTTGTCACACGGAGGCACCTCGCAATGTCTCGCGCCATTCCGAGTCCGGCGGAAGAAGTTGGCCAGCCCCACCCCCCCAAGCAAAAACCCCCCCCGTGTTGGGGCCTTGTTCCGCTTGACGAACTTGGCGCCCCGGCCTTCGGGCGGGTATTTTTGGGCGCGGCTGTGCCCGCGGCCTATTTTTGGAACACGGAGGCACCTCGCAATGTCTCGCGCCATTCCGAGTCCGGCAGACGAAGTTGGCCAGCCCAACCCCCCAAGGCTATAGCCCACCCGTTTTTGTGGCCTTTTTCCGCTGGACGAACTTGGCGCCCCGGTCTTCGGGCGGGTATTTTTGGGCGCGGCTTTATCCGCAGCCTATTTTTGGCACACGGAGGCACCTCGCAATGTCTCGCGCCATTCCGAGTCCGGCGGACGAAGTTGGCCAGCCCCACCCCCCAAGGCTATAGCCCACCCGTTTTTGTGGCCTTTTTCCGCTGGACGAACTTGGCGCCCCGGCCTTCGGGCGGGTATTTTTGGGCGCGGCTGTGCCCGCGGCCTATTTTTGGAACACGGAGGCGCCTCGTAAAGTCTCGCGCCCTTCCGATTCCGGCGGACGAAGTTGGCCAGCCCCACCCCCCAAGGCTATAGCCCACCCGTTTTTGTGGCCTTTTTCCGCTGGACGAACTTGGCGCCCCGGCCTTCGGGCGTGTATTTTTGGGCGCGGCTGTGCCCGTGGCATATTTTTGGCACACGGAGGCGCCTCGCAAAGTCTCGCGCCATTCCGAGTCCGGCGGACGAACTTGGCCAGCCCAACCCCCCAAGGCTATAGCCCACCCGTTTTTGTGGCCTTTTTCCGCTGGACGAACTTGGCACCCCGGCCTTCGGGCGGGTATTTTTGGGCGTGGCTGTGCCCGCGGCCTATTTTTGGCACACGGAGGCACCTCGCAAAGTCTCGCGACATTCCGAGTCCGGCGGACGAAGTTGGCCAGCCCCACCCCCCAAGGCTATAGCCCACCTGTTTTTGTGGCCTTTTTCCGCTGGACGAACTTGGCGCCCCGGCCTTCGGGCGGGTATTTTTGGGCGCGGCTGTGCCCGCGGCCTATTTTTGGCACACGTAGGCACCTCGCAAAGTCTCGCGCCATTCCGAGTCCGGCGGACGAAGTTGGCCAGCCCAACCCCCCAAGGCTATAGCCCACCCGTTTTTGTGGCCTTTTTCCGCTGGACGAACTTGGCGCCCCGGTCTTCGGGCGGGTATTTTTGGGTGCGGCTTTATCCGCGGCCTATTTTTGGCACACGGAGGCACCTCGCAATGTCTCGCGCCATTCCGAGTCCGGCGGACGAAGTTGGCCAGCCCCACCCCCCCAAGGCTATAGCCCACCCGTTTTTGTGGCCTTTTTCCGCTGGACGAACTTGGCGCCCCGGCCTTCGGGCGGGTATTTTGGCGCGGCTGTGCCCGCTGGCCTATTTTTGGAACACGGAGGCGCCTCGTAAAGTCTCACGCCCTTCCGATTCCGGCGGACGAAGTTGGCCAGCCCCACCCCCCAAGGCTATAGCCCACCCGTTTTTGTGGCCTTTTTCCGCTGGACGAACTTGGCGCCCCGGCCTTCGGGCGTGTATTTTTGGGCGCGGCTGTGCCCGTGGCATATTTTTGGCACACGGAGGCGCCTCGCAAAGTCTCGCGCCATTCCGAGTCCGGCGGACGAACTTGGCCAGCCCAACCCCCCAAGGCTATAGCCCACCCGTTTTTGTGGCCTTTTTCCGCTGGACGAACTTGGCGCCCCGGCCTTCGGGCGGGTATTTTTGGGCGCGGCTGTGCCCGCGGCCAATTTTGGCACACGGAGGCACCTCGCAAAGTCTCGCGCCATTCCGAGTCCGGCGGACGAAGTTGGCCAGCCCCACCCCCCAAGGCTATAGCCCACCCGTTTTTGTGGCCTTTTTCCGCTGGACGAACTTGGCGCCCCGGCCTTCGGGGGGGTTTTTTTGGGCGGGGGTGTGCCCGCGGCCTATTTTTGGCACACGGAGGCACCTCGCAAAGTCTCGCGCCATTCCGAGTCCGGCGGACGAAGTTGGCCAGCCCAACCCCCCAAGGCTATAGCCCACCCGTTTTTGTGGCCTTTTTCCGCTGGACGAACTTGGCGCCCCGGTCTTCGGGCGGGTATTTTTGGGTGCGGCTTTATCCGCGGCCTATTTTTGGCACACGGAGGCACCTCGCAATGTCTCGCGCCATTCCGAGTCCGGCGGACGAAGTTGGCCAGCCCCACCCCCAAGGCTATAGCCCACCCGTTTTTGTGGCCTTTTTCCGCTGGACGAACTTGGCGCCCCGGCCTTCGGGCGGGTATTTTTGGGCGCGGCTGTGCCCGCGGCCTATTTTTCGAACACGGAGGCGCCTCGTAAAGTCTCGCGCCCTTCCGATTCCGGCGGACGAAGTTGGCCAGCCCCACCCCCCAAGGCTATAGCCCACCCGTTTTTGTGGCCTTTTTCCGCTGGATGATCTTTGCGCCCCGGCCTTCGGGCGGGTATTTTTGGGCTCGGCTGTGTCCGCGGCCTATTTTTGGCACACGGAGGCGCCTCGCAAAGTCTCGCGCCATTCCGAGTCCGGCGGACGGAGTTGGCCAGCCCCACCCCCCAAGGCTATAGCCCACCCGTTTTTGTGGCCTTTTTCCACTGGACGAACTTGGCGCCCCGACTTTCGGGGGGGTATTTTTGGGAGCGGCTGTGCCCGCGGCCTATTTTTGGCACACGTAGGCGCCTCGCAAAGTCTCGCACCATTCCGAGTACGGCGGACGAAGTTGGCCAGCCCCACCCCCCAAGGCTATAGCCCACCCGTTTTTGTGGCCTTTTTCCGCTGGACGAACTTGGCGCCCCGGCCTTCGGGCGGGTATTTTTGGGCGCAGCTGTGCCCGCGGCCTATTTTTGGCACACGGAGGCGCCTCGCAATGTCTCGCGCCATTCCGAGTCCGGCGGACGAAGTCGGCCAGCCCCACCCCCAAGGCTATAGCCCACCAGTTTTCGTGGCCTTTTTCTGCTGGACGAACCTGGCGCCCCGGCCTTCGGGCGGGTATTTTTGGGCGCGGCTGTGCCCGCGGCCTATTTTTGGCACACGGAGGCGCATCACAAAGTCTCGCGCCATTCCGAGTCCGGCGGACGAAGTTGGCCAGCCCCACCCCCCAAGGCTATAGCCCACCCGTTTTTGTGGCCTTTTTTCCGCTGGACGAACTTGGCGCCCCGGCCTTCGGGCGGGTATTTTTGGGCGGGCTGTGCCCACGGCCTATTTTTGGCACACGGAGGTGCCTCGCAAAGTCTCGCGCCATTCCGAGTCCGGCGGACGAAGTTGGCCAGCCCCACCCCCCAAGGCTATAGCCCACCCGGGTTGGTGGCCTTTTTCCGCTGGGCGTCCGTGGCGCCCCGGGCTTGGGGCGGGTATTTTTGGGCGCGGCTGTGCCCGCGGCCTATTTTTGGCACACGGAGGCGCCTCGCAAATTCTTGCGCCATTCCGAATCCGGCGGACGAAGTTGGCCAGCCCCACCCCCCAAGGCTATAGCCCACCCGTTTTTGTGGCCTTTTTCCGTTGGACGAACTTGGCGCCCCGGCCTTCGGGCGGGTATTTTTGGGCGCGGCTGTGCCCGCGGCCTATTTTTGGCACACGGAGGCGTCTCGCAAAGTCTAGCGCCATTCCGAGTGCGGCGGACGAAGTTGGCCAGCCCCACCCCCCAAGGCTATAGCCCACCCGTTTTTGTGGCCTTTTTCCGCTGGACGAACTTGGCGCCCCGGCCTTCGGGCGGGTATTTTTGGGCTCGGCTGTGTCCGCGGCCTATTTTTGGCACACGGAGGCGCCTCGCAAAGTCTCGCGCCATTCCGAGTCCGGCGGACGAAGTTGGCCAGCCCCACCCCCCAAGGCTATAGCCCACCCGTGTTTGTGGCCTTTGTCCGCTGGACGTTTCGCCCCGGCCTTCGGGCGGGTATTTTTGGGTGCGGCAGTGCCCACGGCCTTTTTTTGGCACACAGAGGTGCCTCGCAAAGTCTCGCGCCATTCCGAGTCCGGCGGAAGAAGTTGGACAGCCCCACCCCCCAAGGCTATAGCCCACCCGTGTTTGTGGCCTTTTTCCGCTGAACGAACTTGGCGCCCCGGCCTTCGTGCGGTTATTTTTGGGCGCGGCTGTTCCCGCGGCCTATTTTTGGTACACGGAGGCCCCTCACAAAGTCTCGCACCATTCTGAGTCCGGCGGACGAAGTTTGCCAGCCCCACCCCCCAAGGCTATAGCCCACCCGTTTTTGTGGCCTTTTTCCGCTGGACGAACTTGGCGCCCCTGCCTTCGGGCGGTCATTTTTTAGCGCGGCTGTGTCCGCGGCCTATTTTTGGCACACGGAGGCCCCTCGCAAAGTCTCGCGCCATTCCGAGTCCGGCGGACGAAGTTGGCCAGCCCCACCCCCCAAGGCTATAGCCCACCCGTTTTTGTGGCCTTTTTCCGCTGGACGAACTTGGCGCCCCGGCCTTCGGGCGGTTATTTTTGGGTACGGCTGTGCCCGCGGCCTATTTTTGGCACACGGAGGCCTCTCGCATAGTCTCGCGCCATTCCGAGTCCGCCGGACGAAGTTGGCCAGCCCCACCTCCCAAGGCTATAGCCCACCCGTTTTTGCGGCCTTTTTCCGCTGGACGAACTTGGCTCCCCGGCCTTCGGGCGGTTATTTTTAGGCGCGGGTGTGCCCGGAGCCTATTTTTAGATTACAGAGGCCCCTCACAAAGTCTCGCGTCATTCCGAGTCCGGCGGACGAAGTTGGCCAGCCCCACCCCCCAAGGCTATAGCCCACCCGTTTTTGTGGCCTTTTTCCGCTGGACGAACTTGGCGCCCTGGCCTTCGGGCGGGTATTTTTGGGCGCGGCTGTGTCCGCGGCCTATTTTTGGCACACGGAGGCCTCTCGCATAGTCTCGTGCCATTCCGAGTCCGGCGGACGAAGTTGGCCAGCCCCACCTCCCAAGGCTATAGCCCACCCGTTTTTGCGGCCTTTTTCCGCTGGACGAACTTGGCTCCCCGGCCTTCGGGCGGTTATTTTTAGGCGCGGCTGTGCCCGGAGCCTATTTTTAGATTACAGAGGCCCCTCACAAAGTCTCGCGTCATTCCGAGTCCAGCGGACGAAGTTGGCCAGCCCCACCCCCCAAGGCTATAGCCCACCCGTTTTTGTGGCCTTTTTCCGCTGGACGAACTTGGCGCCCCGGCCTTCGGGCTGGTATTTTTGGGCGCGGCTGTGCCCGTGGCCTATTTTTGGCACACGGAGGCCCCTCGCATAGTCTCGCGCCATTCCGAGTCCGGCGGACGAAGTGGGCCAGCCCCACCCCCCAAGGCTATAGCCCACCCGTTTTTGTGGCACTTTTCCGATGGACGAACTTGGCTCCCCGTTCTTCGGGCGGTTATTTTTGGGCGCGACTGTGACTGTGGCCTATTCTTGGCACACGGAGGCCCCTCGCAAAGTCTCGCGCCATTCCGAGTCCGGCGGACGAAGTTGGCCAGCCCCACCCCCCAAGGCTATAGCCCACCCGTTTTTGTGGGCTTTTTCCGCTGGACGAACTTGGCTCCCCGTCCTTCGGGCGGTTATTTTTGGGAGCGACTGCGCCTGTGGCCTATTCTTGGCACACGGAGGCCCCTCGCAAAGTCTCGCGCCATTCCGAGTCCGGCGGACGAAGTTGGCCAGCACCACCCCCCAAGGCTATAGCCCACCCGTTTTTGTGGCCTTTTTCCGCTGGACGAACTTGGCGCCCCGGCCTTCGGGTGGGTATTTTTGGGCGCGGCTGTGTCCGCGGCCTATTTTTGACACACGGAGGCGCCTCGCAAAGTCTCGCGCCATTCCCAGTCCGGCGGACGAACTTGGCCAGCCCCACCCCCCAAGGCTATAGCCCACCCGTTTTTGTGGCCATTTTCCGCTGGACGAACTTGGCGCCCCGGCCTTCGGGCGGTTATTTTTGGGCGCGGCTGTGCCCGCGGCCTATTTTTGGCACACGGAGGCCCCTCGCATAGTCTCGTGCCATTCCGAATCCGGCGGACGAAGTTGGCCAGCCCCACCCCCCAAGGCTATAGCCCACCCGTTTTTGTGGCCTTTTTCCGGTGGACGAACTTGGCTCCCCGGCCTTCGGGCGGTTATTTTTAGGCGCGGCTGTGCCCGCAGCCTATTTTTTGATTACGGAGGCCCCTCGCAAAGTCGCGCGCCATTCCGAGTCCGGCGGACGAAGTTGGCCAGCCCCACCCCCCAAGGCTATAGCCCACCCGTTTTTGTGGCCTTTTTCCGCTGGACGAACTTGGCGCCCCGGCCTTCGGGCGGGTATTTTTGGGCGCGGCTGTGCCCGCGGCCTCTTTTTGGCACACGGAGGCGCCTCGCAAAGTCTCGCGCCATTCCGAGTCCGGCGGAATAAGTTGGCCAGCCCCACCCCCCAAGGCTATAGCCCACCCGTTTTTGTGGCCTTTTTCCGCTGGACGAACTTGGCGCCCTGGCCTTCGGGCGGGTATTTTTGGGCGCGGCTGTGCCCGCGGCCTCTTTTTGGCACACAGAGGCGCCTCGCAAAGTCTCGCGCCATTCCGAGTCCGGCGGACGAAGTTGGCCAGCCCCACCCCCCAAGGCTATAGCCCACCCGTGTTTGTGGCCTTTGTCCGCTGGACGTTTCGCCCCGGCCTTCGGGCGGGTATTTTTGGGTGCGGCAGTGCCCACGGCCTTTTTTTGGCACACAGAGGTGCCTCGCAAAGTCTCGCGCCATTCCGAGTCCGGCGGAAGAAGTTGGACAGCCCCACCCCCCAAGGCTATAGCCCACCCGTGTTTGTGGCCTTTTTCCGCTGAACGAACTTGGCGCCCCGGCCTTCGTGCGGTTATTTTTGGGCGCGGCTGTTCCCGCGGCCTATTTTTGGTACACGGAGGCCCCTCACAAAGTCTCGCACCATTCTGAGTCCGGCGGACGAAGTTTGCCAGCCCTACCCCCCAAGGCTATAGCCCACCCGTTTTTGTGGCCTTTTTCCGCTGGACGAACTTGGCGCCCCTGCCTTCGGGCGGTCATTTTTTAGCGTGGCTGTGTCCGCGGCCTATTTTTGGCACATGGAGGCCCCTCGCAAAGTCTCGCGCCATTCCGAGTCCGGCGGACGAAGTTGGCCAGCCCCACCCCCCAAGGCTATAGCCCACCCGTTTTTGTGGCCTTTTTCCGCTGGACGAACTTGGCGCCCCGGCCTTCGGGCGGTTATTTTTGGGTACGGCTGTGCCCGCGGCCTATTTTTGGCAAACGGAGGCCTCTCGCATAGTCTCGCGCCATTCCGAGTCCGCCGGACGAAGTTGGCCAGCCCCACCTCCCAAGGCTATAGCCCACCCGTTTTTGCGGCCTTTTTCCGCTGGACGAACTTGGCTCCCCGGCCTTCGGGCGGTTATTTTTAGGCGCGGGTGTGCCCGGAGCCTATTTTTAGATTACAGAGGCCCCTCACAAAGTCTCGCGTCATTCCGAGTCCGGCGGACGAAGTTGGCCAGCCCCACCCCCCAAGGCTATAGCCCACCCGTTTTTGTGGCCTTTTTCCGCTGGACGAACTTGGCGCCCTGGCCTTCGGGCGGGTATTTTTGGGCGCGGCTGTGCCCGCGGCCTATTTTTGGCACACGGAGGCCTCTCGCATAGTCTCGTGCCATTCCGAGTCCGGCGGACGAAGTTGGCCAGCCCCACCTCCCAAGGCTATAGCCCACCCGTTTTTGCGGCCTTTTTCCGCTGGACGAACTTGGCTCCCCGGCATTCGGGCGGTTATTTTTAGGCGCGGCTGTGCCCGGAACCTATTTTTAGATTACAGAGGCCCCTCACAAAGTCTCGCGTCATTCCGAGTCCAGCGGACGAAGTTGGCCAGCCCCACCCCCCAAGGCTATAGCCCACCCGTTTTTGTGGCCTTTTTCCGCTGGACGAACTTGGCGCCCCGGCCTTCGGGCTGGTATTTTTGGGCGCGGCTGTGCCCGTGGCCTATTTTTGGCACACGGAGGCCCCTCGCATAGTCTCGCGCCATTCCGAGTCCGGCGGACAAAGTGGGCCAGCCCCACCCCCCAAGGCTATAGCCCACCCGTTTTTGTGGCACTTTTCCGATGGACGAACTTGGCTCCCCGTCCTTCGGGCAGTTATTTTTGGGCGCGGCTGTGCCTGTGGCCTATTCTTGGCACACGGAGGCCCCTCGCAAAGTCTCGCGCCATTCCGAGTCCGGCGGACGAAGTTGGCCAGCCCCACCCCCCAAGGCTATAGCCCACCCGTTTTTGTGGGCTTTTTCCGCTGGACGAACTTGGCTCCCCGTCCTTCGGGCGGTTATTTTTGGCCGCGACTGTGCCTGTGGCCTATTCTTGGCACACGGAGGCCCCTCGCAAAGTCTCGCGCCATTCCGAGTCCGGCGGACGAAGTTGGCCAGCACCACCCCCCAAGGCTATAGCCCACCCGTTTTTGTGGCCTTTTTCCGCTGGACGAACTTGGCGCCCCGGCCTTCGGGTGGGTATTTTTGGCCGCGGCTGTGTCCGCGGCCTATTTTTGGCACACGGAGGCGCCTCGCAAAGTCTCGCGCCATTCCCAGTCCGGCGGACGAACTTGGCCAGCCCCACCCCCCAAGGCTATAGCCCACCCGTTTTTGTGGCCATTTTCCGCTGGACGAACTTGGCGCCCCGGCCTTCGGGCGGTTATTTTTGGGCGCGGCTGTGCCCGCGGCCTATTTTTGGCACTCGGAGGCCCCTCGCATAGCCTCGTGCCATTCCGAGTCCGGCGGACGAAGTTGGCCAGCCCCACCCCCCAAGGCTATAGCCCACCCGTTTTTGTGGCCTTTTTCCGCTGGACGAACTTGGCTCCCCGGCCTTCGGGCGGTTATTTTTAGGCGCGGCTGTGCCCGCAGCCTATTTTTTGATTACGGAGGCCCCTCGCAAAGTCGCGCGCCATTCCGAGTCCGGCGGACGAAGTGGGCCAGCCCCACCCCCCAAGGCTATAGCCCACCCGTTTTTGTGGCCTTTTTCCGCTGGACGAACTTGGCGCCCCGGCCTTCGGGCGGTTATTTTTGGGCGCGGCTGTGTCCGCGGCCTATTTTTGGCACACGGAGGCCCCTCGCATACTCTCGCGCCATTCCGAGTCCGGCGGACGAAGTTGGCCAGCCGCACCCCCCAAGGCTATAGCCCTCCCGTTTTTGTGGCCTTTTTCCGCTGGACGAACTTGGCTCCCCCGCCTTCGGGCGGTTATTTTTAGGCGCGGCTGTGCCCGTAGCCTATTTTTTGATTACGGAGGCCCCTCGTAAACTCTCGCGCCATTCCGAGTCCGGCGGACGAAGTTGGCCAGCCCCACCCCCCAAGGCTATAGCCCACCCGTTTTTGTGGCCTTTTTCCGCTGGACGAACTCGGCGCCCCGGCCTTCGGGCCGTTATTTTTGGGCGCGGCTGTGCCCGCGGCCTATTTTTGGTACAAGGAGGCCCCTCGCAAAGTCTCGCACCTTTCCGAGACCGGCGGACGAAGTTGGCCAGCCCCACCCCCCAAGGCTATAGCCCACCCGTTTTTGTGGCCTTTTTCCGCTGGACGAACTTGGCGACCCGGCCTTCGGGTGGGCATTTTTGGGCGCGGCTGTGCCCGCGGCCTATTTTTGGCACTCGGAGTCGCCTCGCAAAGTCTCGCGCCATTCCGAGTCCGGCGGACGAAGTTGGCCAGCCCCACCCCCCAAGGCTATAGCCCACCCGTTTTTGTGGCCTTTTTCCGCTGGACGAACTTGGCTCCCCAGCCTTCGGGCGGTTATTTTTGAGCGCGGCTGTGTCCGCGGCCTATTTTTGGCACACGGAGGCCCCTCGCAAAGTCTCGCGCCATTCCAAGTCCGGCGGACGAAGTTGGCCAGCCCCACCCCCCAAGGCTATAGCCCACCCGTTTTTGTGGCCTTTTTCCGCTGGACGAACTTGGTGCCCCGGCCTTCGGGCGGTTATTTTTGGGCGCGGCTGTGCCCGCGTCCTATTTTTGGCACACAGAGGCCCCTCGCATAGTCTCGTGCCATTCCGAGTCCGGCGGACGAAGTTGGCCAGCCCCACCCCCCAAGGCTATAGCCCACCCGTTTTTGTGGCCTTTTTCCGCTGGACGAACTTGGCTCCCCGGCCTTCGGGCGGTTATTTTTAGGCGCGGCTGTGCCAGCAGCCTATTTTTTGATTACGGAGGCCCCTCGCAAAGTCTCGCGCCATTCCGAGTCCGGCGGACGAAGGTGGCCAGCCCCACCCCCCAAGGCTATAGCCCACCCGTTTTTGTGGCCTTTTTCCGCTGGACGAACTTGGCGCCCCGGCCTTCGGGCGGTTATTTTTGGGCGCGGCTGTGCCCGCGGCCTATTTTTGGCACACGGAGGCCCCTCGCATAGTCTCGCGCCATTCCGAGTCCGGCGGACGAAGTTGGCCAGCCGCACCCCCCAAGGCTATAGCCCACCCGTTTTTGTGGCCTTTTTCCGCTGGACGAACTTGGCTCCCCCGCCTTCGGGCGGTTATTTTTAGGCGCGGCTGTGCCCGCAGCCTATTTTTTGATTACGGAGTCCCCTCGCAAACTCTCGCGCCATTCCGAGTTTGGCGGACGAAGTTGGCCTGCCCCACCCCCCAAGGCTATAGCCCACCCGTTTTTGTGGCCTTTTTCCGCTGGACGAACTCGGCGCCCCGGCCTTCGGGCCGTTATTTTTGGGCGCGGCTGTGCCCGCGGCCTATTTTTGGTAGAAGGAGGCCCCTCGCAAAGTCTCGCACCTTTCCGAGACATGCGGACGAAGTTGGCCAGCCCCACCCCCCAAGGCTATAGCCCACCCGTTTTTGTGGCCTTTTTCCGCTGGACGAACTTGGCGCCCCGGCCTTCGGGCGGTTATTTTATGGCGCGGCTGTGCCCGCGGCCTATTTTTCGCACACGGAGGTCCCTCATAAAGTCTCGCGCCACTCCGAGTCCGGCGGACGAAGTTGGCCAGCCCCACCCCCCAAGGCTATAGCCCACCCGTTTTTGTGGCCTTTTTCCGCTGGACGAACTTGGCGCCCCGGCCTTCAGGCCGTTATTTTTGGGCGCGGCTGTGCCCGCGGCATATTTTTGGCACACGGAGTCACCTCGCATAGTCTCGCGCCATTCCGAGTCCGGCGGACGAAGTTGGCCAGCCCCACCCCCCAAGGCTTTAGCCCACCCGCTTTGGGGGCCTTTTTCGGCGGGACGAACTTGGCTCCCGGCCTTCGGGCGGTTATTTTTGGGCGCGGCTGTGCCCGCGGCCTATTTTTCGCACACGGAGGTACCTCGTAAAGTCTCGCACCACTCCGAGTCCGGCGGACGAAGTTGGCCAGCCCCACCCCCCAAGGCTATAGCCCACCCGTTTTTGTGGCCTTTTTCCGCTGGACGAACTTGGCGCCCCGGCCTTCGGGCCGTTACTTTTGGGGACGGCTGGGCCCGCGCCATTTTTTTTGGTACACGGAGGGCCTCGCAAAGTCTCGTTCCATTCCGAGTCCGGCGGACGAAGTTGGCCAGCCCCACCCCCCAAGGCTATAGCCCACCCGTTTTTGTGGCCTTTTTCCGCTGGACGAACTTGGCGCCCCGGCCTTCGGGCCGTTATTTTTGGACGCGGCTGTGCCCGCGGCCTATTTTAAGTGCAAGGAGGCCCCTCGTAAAGTCTCGCACCTTTCCGAGACCGGCGGACGAAGTTGGCCAGCCCCACCCCCCAAGGCTATAGCCCACCCATTTTTGTGGCCTTTTTCCGCAGGACGAACTTGGCGCCCCGGCCTTCGGGCGGTTATTTTTGAGCGCGGCTGTGCCCGCGGCCTATTTTTGTCACACCGAGGCCCCTCCCAAACTCTCGCGGCATTCCGAGTCCGGCGGATGAAATTGGCCAGCCCCACCCCCCAAGGCTATAGCCCACCCATTTTTGTGGCCTTTTTCCGCTGGACGAACTTGGCGCCCCGAACTTCGGGCGGTTATTTTTGGGCGCGGCTGTGCCCGCGGCCTATTTTTGGCACACGGAGACCCCTCGCAAAGTCTCGCGCCATTCCGAGTCCGGCGGACGAAGTTGGCCAGCCCCACCCCCCAAGGCTATAGCCCACCCGTTTTTGTGGCCTTTTTCCGCTGGACGAACTTGGCGCCCCGGCCTTCGGGCGGTTATTTTTGGGCGCGGCTGTGCCCGCGGCCTATTTTTGGCACACGGAGGCCCCTCGCATAGTCTCGCGCCATTCCGAGTCCGGCGGACGAAGTTGGCCAGCCGCACCCCCCAAGGCTATAGCCCACCCGTTTTTGTGGCCTTTTTCCGCTGGACGAACTTGGCTCCCCCGCCTTCGGGCGGTTATTTTTAGGCGCGGCTGTGCCCGCAGCCTATTTTTTGATTACGGAGTCCCCTCGCAAACTCTCGCGCCATTCCGAGTTTGGCGGACGAAGTTGGCCTGCCCCACCCCCCAAGGCTATAGCCCACCCGTTTTTGTGGCCTTTTTCCGCTGGACGAACTCGGCGCCCCGGCCTTCGGGCCGTTATTTTTGGGCGCGGCTGTGCCCGCGGCCTATTTTTGGTACAAGGAGGCCCCTCGCAAAGTCTCGCGCCATTCCGAGTCAGGCGGATGAAGTTGGCCAGCCCCACCCCCCAAGGCTATAGCCCACCCATTTTTGTGGCCTTTTTCCGCAGGACGAACTTGGCGCCCCGGCCTTCGGGCGGTTATTTTTGAGCGCGGCTGTGCCCGCGGCCTATTTTTGTCACACCGAGGCCCCTCCCAAAGTCTCGCGCCATTCCGAGTCCGGCGGACGAAGTTGGCCAGCCCCACCCCCCAAGGCTTTAGCCCACCCGTTTTTGTGGCCTTTTTCTGCTGGACGAACTTGGCTCCCGGCCTTCGGGCGGTTATTTTTGGGCGCGGCTGTGCCCGCGGCCTATTTTTCGCACACGGAGGTACCTCGTAAAGTATCGCGCCACTCCGAGTCCGGCGGACGAAGTTGGCCAGCCCCACCCCCCAAGGCTATAGCCCACCCGTTTTTGTGGCCTTTTTCCGCTGGACGAACTTGGCGCCCCGGCCTTCGGGCGGTTACTTTTGGGTACGGCTGCGCCCGCGGCCAATTTTTGGCACACGGAGGGCCCTCGCAAAGTCTCGTGCCATTCCGAGTCCGGCGGACGAATTTGGCCAGCCCCCCCCCCCCAGGCTATAGCCCACCCGTGTTTGGGGCCTTTTTCCGCTGGACGAACTTGGCGCCCCGGCCTTCGGGCCGTTATTTTTGGGAGCGGCTGTGCCCGCGGCCTATTTTTGTTGCACGGAGGCCCCTCGTAATGTCTCGCGCCTTTCCGAGACCGGCGGAGGAAGTTGGCCAGCCCCACCCCCAAGGCTATAGACCAACCATTTTTGTGGCCTTTTTACGCAGGACCAGACTTGGCGCCCGGCCTTCGGGCGGTTATTTTTGAGCACGGCTGTGCCCATGCCTATTTTTGTCACACCGAGGCCCCTCCCAAAGTCTCGCGCCATTCCGAGTCCGGCGGATGAACTTGGCAAGCCCCACCCCCCAAGGCTATAGCCCACCCATTTTTGTGGCCTTTTTCCGCTGGACGAACTTGGCGCCCCGAACTTCGGGCGGTTATTTTGGGGTGCGGCTGTGCCCGCGGCCTATTTTTGGCACACGGAGACCCCTCGCAAAGTCTCGCGCCATTCCGAGTCCGGCGGACGAAGTTGGCCAGCCCCACCCCCCAAGGCTATAGCCCACCCGTTTTTGTGGCCTTTCTCCGCTGGACGAACTTGGCGCCCCGGCCTTCGGGCGGTTATTTTTGGGTGCGGCTTTGCCCGCGGCTTTGCCCGCGGCCTATTTTTCGCACACGGAGGGCCCTCGCAAAGTCTAGCGCCATTCCGAGTCCGGCGGACGAAGTTGGCCAGCCCCACTCCCCAAGGCTATAGCCCACCCGTTTTTGTGGCCTTTTTCCGCTGGACGAACTTGGCGCCCCGGCCTTCGGGCGGTTATTTTTGAGCGCGGCTGTGCCCGCGGCCTATTTTTGTCACACCGAGGCCCCTCCCAAAGTCTCGCGCCATTCCGAGTCCGGCGGACGAAGTGGGCCAGCCCCACCCCCCAAGGCTATAGCCCACCCGTTTTTGTGGCCTTTTTCCGCTGGACTAACTTGGCGCCTCGGCCTTCGGGCGGTTATTTTTGGGCGCGGCTTTGTCCGCGGCCTATTTTTGGTACACGGAGGCCCCTCACAAAGTCACGCGCCATTCCGAGTCCGGCGGACGAAGTTGGCCAGCACCACCCGCCACGGCTATAGCCCACCCATTTTTGTGGCCTTTTTCCGCTGGACGAACTTGGCGCCCCGGCCTTCGGGCGGTTATTTTTGGGCGTGGCTGTTTCCGCGGCCTATTTTTGGCACACAGAGGCTCCTCGCAAAGTCACGCGCCTTTCTGAGTCCGGCGGACGAAGTCGGCCAGCCCCACCCCCCAAGGCCATAGCCCACCCGTTTTTGTGGCCTTTTTCCGCTGGACGAACTTGGCGCCCCGGCCTTCGGGCGGTTATTTTTGGGCGCTTCTGTGCCCGCGGCCTATTTTCGGCACACGGAGGCCCCTCGCAAAGTCTCGCGCCATTCCGAGTCCGGCGGACGAAGTTGGCCAGCCCCACCCCCCAAGGCTATAGCCCACCCATTTTTGTGGCCTTTTTCCGCTGGACGAACTTGGCGTCCCGGCCTTCGGGAGGTTATTTTTTGGCGCGGCTGTGCCCGCGGCCTACTTTTGTCACACCGAGGCCCCTCCCAAAGTCTCGCGCCATTCCGAGTCCGGCGGACGAAGTTGGCCAGCCCCACCCCCCAAGGCTATAGCCCACCCGTTTTTGTGGCCTT
Source organism: Citrus cavaleriei (assembly GCA_030448935.1). Lineage (NCBI taxonomy): Eukaryota > Viridiplantae > Streptophyta > Magnoliopsida > Sapindales > Rutaceae > Citrus > Citrus cavaleriei. The sequence goes on from JAUJEM010000447.1 coordinate 77,167, forward strand.
TTTCCGCTAGATGAACTTGGCGCCCCGGCCTTCGGGGGGTTATTTTTGCTGGCTGTGCCATGGCCTATGTTTGTCACACCGAGGCCCCTCCCAAAGTCTCGCGCCATTCCGAGCCCGGCGGACGAAGTTGGCCAGCCCCACCCCCCAAGGCTATAGCCTACCCGTTTTTGTGGCCTTTTTCCGCAGGACGAACTTGGCGCACCGGCCTTCGGGCGGTTATTTTTTGGCGTGGCTGTGCCCACGGCCTATTTTTGGCACACGGAGGGCCCTCGCAAAGGCTCGCGCCATTTCGAGTCCGGGCGGACGAAGTTGGCCAGCCCCACCCCCCAAGGCTATAGCCCACCCGTTATTGTGGCCTTTTTCCGCTGGACGAACTAGGCGCCCCGGCCTTCGGGTGGTTATTTTTTGGCGCGGCTGTGCCCGCGGCTTATTTTTGGCACACGGAGGCCCCTCACAAAGTCACGCGCCATTCCGAGTCCGGCGGACGAAGTTGGCCAGCACCACCTCCCACGGCTATAGCCCACCCGTTTTTGTGGCCTTTTTCCGCTGGACGAACTTGGCGCCCCGGCCTTTGGGCAGTTATTTTTGGGCGCGGCTGTGCCCGCGGCCTATTTTTGGCACACGGAGGCCGCTCGCAAAGTCTCGCGCCTTTTCGAGTCCGGCGGATGAAGTTCGCCAGCCCCACCCCCCAAGGCTATAGCCCACCCGTTTTTGTGGCCTTTTTCCGCTGGACGAACTTGGCGCCCCGGCCTTCGGGCTGTTATTTTTGGGCGCGTCTGTGCCCGCGGCCTATTTTTGGCACACGAAGGCCCCTCGCAAAGTCTCGGGCCATTCCGAGTCCGGCGGACGAAGTTGGCCAGCACCACCTCCCACGGCTATAGCCCACCCGTTTTTGTGGCCTTTTTCCGCTGGACGAACTTGGCGCCCCGGCCTACGGGCGGTTATTTTTGGGCGCGGCTGTGCCCGCGGCCTATTTTTGGCACACGGAGGCCCCTCACAAAGTCACGCGCCGTTCCGAGTCCGGCGGACGAAGTTGGCCAGCACCACCTCCCACGGCTATATCCCACCCGTTTTTGTGGCCTTTTTCCGCTGGACGAACATGGCGCCCCGGCCTTCGGGCGGTCATTTTTGGGTACGGCTGTGCCCGCGGCCTATTTTTGTCACTCCGAGGCCCCTCCCAAAGTCTCGCGCCATTCCGAGTCCGGCGGACGAAGTTGGCCAGCACCACCTCCCATGGCTATATCCCACCCGTTTTTGTGCCCTTTTTCCGCTGGACGAACTTGGCGCCCCGGCCTTCGGGCGGTTATTTTTGGGCGCGGCTGTGCCCGCGGCCTATTTTTGGCACACGGAGGCCCCTCGCAAAGTCTCGCGCCTTTCCGAGTCCGGCGGATGAAGTTGGCCAGCCCCACCCCCCAAGGCTATAGCCCACCTGTTTTTGTGGCCGTTTTCCGCTGGACGAACATGGCGCCCCGGCCTTTGGGCGGTTATTTTTGGGCGCGGCTGTGCCCGCGGCCTATTTTTGGCACACGGAGGCCTCTCACAAAGTCTCACGCCATTCCGAGTCCGGCGGACGAAGTTTGCCAGCCCCACCCCCCAAAGCTATAGCCCACCCGTTTTTGTGGCCTTTTTCCGTTGGACGAACTTGGCGCCCCGGCCTTCGGGTGGTTATTTTTTGGCGCGGCTGTGCCCGCGGCCTATGTTTGGCACACGGAGGCCCCTCGCAAAGTCTCGCGCCATTCCGAGCCCGGCGGACGAAGTTGGCCAGCCCCACCCCCCAAGGCTATAGCCCACCCGTTTTTGTGGCCTTTTTCCGCAGGACGAACTTGGCGCACCGGCCTTCGGGCGGTTATTTTTTGGCGTGGCTGTGCCCACGGCCTATTTTTGGCACACGGAGGGCCCTCGCAAAGGCTCGCGCCATTTCGAGTCCGGCGGACGAAGTTGGCCAGCCCCACCCCCCAACGCTATAGCCCACCCGTTTTTGTGGCCTTTTTCCGCTGGACGAACTTGGCGCCCCGGCCTTCGGGCGGTTATTTTTGGGCGCGTCTGTGCCCGCGGCCTATTTTTGGCACACGGAGGCCCCTCGCAAAGTCTCGCGCCATTCCGAGTCCGGCGGACGAAGATGGTCAGCCCCACCCCCCAAGGCTATAGCCCACCCGTTTTTGTGGCCTTTTTCCGCTGGACGAACTTGGCGCCCCGGCCTTTGGGCGGTTATTTTTGGGCGCGGCTGTGCCCGCAGAATATATTTTGGCACAAGGAGGCCCCTCGCAAAGTCTCACGCCATTCCGAGTCCCGCGGACGAAGTTTGCCAGCCCCACCCCCCAAGGCTGTAGCCCACCCGTTTTTGTGGCCTTTTTCCGCTGGACGAACTTGGCGCCCCGGCCTTCGGGTTGTTATTTTTGGACGCGTCTGTGCCCGCGGCCTATTTTTGGCACACGAAGGCCCCTCGCAAAGTCTCGCGCCATTCCGAGTCCGGCGGACGAAGTTGGCCAGCACCACCTCCCACGGCTATATCCCACCCGTTTTTGTGGCCTTTTTCCGCTGGACGAACTTGGCGCCCCGGCCTTTGGGCGGTTATTTTTGGGCGCGGCTGTGCCCGCAGAATATATTTTGGCACAAGGAGGCCCCTCGCAAAGTCTCACGCCATTCCGAGTCCGGCGGACGAAGTTGGCCAGCCCCACCGCCCAAGGCTATATCCCACCCGTTTTTGTGGCCTTTTTCCGCTGGACGAACTTGGCGCCCCGGCCTTCGGGCAGTTATTTTTGGGCGCGTCTGTGCCCGCGGCCTATTTTTGGCACACGGAGGCCCCTCACAAAGTCACGCGCCATTCCGAGTCCGGCGGACGAAGTTGGCCAGCACCACCTCCCACGGCTATAGCCCACCCGTTTTTGTGGCCTTTTTCCGTTGGACGAACTTGGCGCCCCGGCCTTTGGGCAGTTATTTTTGGGCGCGGCTGTGCCCGCGGCCTATTTTTGGCACACGGAGGCCGCTCGCAAAGTCTCGCGCCTTTTCGAGTCCGGCGGATGAAGTTGGCCAGCCCCACCCCCCAAGGCTATAGCCCACCCGTTTTTGTGGCCTTTTTCCGGTGGACGAACTTGGCGCCCCGGCCTTCGGGCTGTTATTTTTGGGCGCGTCTGTGCCCGCGGCCTATTTTTGGCACACGAAGGCCCCTCGCAAAGTCTCGCGCCATTCCGAGTCCGGCGGACGAAGTTGGCCAGCACCACCACCCACGGCTATAGCCCACCCGTTTTTGTGGCCTTTTTCCGCAGGACGAACTTGGCGCCCCGGCCTACGGGCGGTTATTTTTGGGCGCGGCTGTGCCCACGGCCTATTTTTGGAACACGGAGGCCCCTCAAAAAGTCACGCGCCATTCCGAGTCCGGCGGACGAAGTTGGCCAGCACCACCTCCCACGGCTATATCCCACCCGTTTTTGTGGCCTTTTTCCGCTGGACGAACATGGCGCCCCGGCCTTCGGGCGGTCATTTTTAGGCACGGCTGTGCCCGCGGCCTATTTTTGTCACACCGAGGCCCCTCCCAAAGTCTCGCGCCATTCCGAGTCCGGCGGACGAAGTTGGCCAGCCCCACCCCCCAAGGCTATAGCCCACCCGTTTTTGTGGCCTTTTTCCGCTGGACGAACTTGGCGCCCCGGCCTTCGGGCGGTTATTTTTGGGCGCGTCTGAGCCCGCGGCCTATTTTTGGCACACGGAGGCCCCTCGCAAAGTCTCGCGCCATTCCGAGTCCGGCGGACGAAGATGGTCAGCCCCACCCCCCAAGGCTATAGCCCACCCGTTTTTGTGGCCTTTTTCCGCTGGACGAACTTGGCGCCCCGGCCTTTGGGCGGTTATTTTTGGGCGCGGCTGTGCCCGCAGAATATATTTTGGCACAAGGAGGCCCCTCGCAAAGTCTCACGCCATTCCGAGTCCCGCGGACGAAGTTTGCCAGCCCCACCCCCCAAGGCTGTAGCCCACCCGTTTTTGTGGCCTTTTTCCGCTGGACGAACTTGGCGCCCCGGCCTTCGGGTTGTTATTTTTGGACGCGTCTGTGCCCGCGGCCTATTTTTGGCACACGAAGGCCCCTCGCAAAGTCTCGCGCCATTCCGAGTCCGGCGGACGAAGTTGGCCAGCACCACCTCCCACGGCTATATCCCACCCGTTTTTGTGGCCTTTTTCCGCTGGACGAACTTGGCGCCCCGGCCTTTGGGCGGTTATTTTTGGGCGCGGCTGTGCCCGCAGAATATATTTTGGCACAAGGAGGCCCCTCGCAAAGTCTCACGCCATTCCGAGTCCGGCGGACGAAGTTGGCCAGCCCCACCGCCCAAGGCTATATCCCACCCGTTTTTGTGGCCTTTTTCCGCTGGACGAACTTGGCGCCCCGGCCTTCGGGCGGTTATTTTTGGGCGCGTCTATGCCCGCGGCCTATTTTTGGCACACGGAGGCCCCTCGCAAAGTCTCGCGCCATTCCGAGTCCGGCGGACGAAGATGGTCAGCCCCACCACCCAAGGCTATAGCCCACCCGTTTTTGTGGCCTTTTTCCGCTGGACGAACTTGGCGCCCCGGCCTTTGGGCGGTTATTTTTGGGCGCGGCTGTGCCCGCGGAATATATTTTGGCACAAGGAGGCCCCTCGCAAAGTCTCACGCCATTCCGAGTCCGACGGACGAAGTTTGCCAGCCCCACCCCCCAAGGCTATAGCCCACCCGTTTTTGTGGCCTTTTTCCGCTGGACGAACTTGGCGCCTCGGCCTTCGGGCGGTTATTTTTGGGCGCGGCTGTGACCGCGGCCTATTTTTGGCACACGGAGGCCCCTCATAAAGTCACGCGCCATTCCGAGTCCGGCAGACGAAGTTGGCCAGCACCACCCCCACGGCTATAGCCCACCCATTTTTGTGGCCTTTTTCCGCTGGACGAACTTGGCGCTCCGGCCTTCGGGTGGTTATTTTTGGGCGTGGCTGTGCCCGCGGCCTATTTTTGGCACACGGAGGCCCCTCGCAAAGTCTCGCTCCATTCCGAGTCCGGCGGACGAAGTTGGCCAGCCCCACCCCCGAAGGCTATAGCCCACCCATTTTTGTGGCCTTTTTCCGCTGGACGAACTTGGCGCCCCGGCCTTCGGGAGGTTATTTTTTGGCGCGGCTGGGGCCGCGGCCTATTTTTGTCACACCGAGGCCCCTCCCAAAGTCTCGCGCCATTCCGAGTCCGGCGGACGAAGTTGGCCAGCCCCACCCCCCAAGGCTATAGCCCACCCGTTTTTGTGGCCTTTTTCCGCGAGATGAACTTGGCGCCCCGGCCTTCGGGCGGTTATTTTTGGGCACGTCTGTGCCCGCGGCCTATTTTTGGCACACGGAGCCCCCTCCCAAAGTCTCGCGCCATTTCGAGTCCGGCGGACGAAGTTGGCCAGCCCCACCCCCCAACGCTATAGCCCACCCGTTTTTGTGGCCTTTTTCCGCTGGACGAACTTGGCGCCCCGGCCTTCGGGCAGTTATTTTTGGGCGCGTCTGTGCCCGCGGCCTATTTTTGGCACACGGAGGCCCCTCACAAAGTCACGCGCCATTCCGAGTCCGGCGGACGAAGTGGGCCAGCACCACCTCCCACGGCTATAGCCCACCCGTTTTTGTGGCCTTTTTCCGCTGGACGAACTTGGCGCCCCGGCCTTTGGGCAGTTATTTTTGGGCGCGGCTGTGCCCGCGGAATATATTTTGGCACAAGGAGGCCCCTCGCAAAGTCTCACGCCATTCCGAGTCCGACGGACGAAGTTTGCCAGCCCCACCCCCCAAGGCTATAGCCCACCCGTTTTTGTGGCCTTTTTCCGCTGGACGAACTTGGCGCCTCGGCCTTCGGGCGGTTATTTTTGGGCGCGGCTGTGACCGCGGCCTATTTTTGGCACACGGAGGCCCCTCATAAAGTCACGCGCCATTCCGAGTCCGGCAGACGAAGTTGGCCAGCACCACCCCCACGGCTATAGCCCACCCATTTTTGTGGCCTTTTTCCGCTGGACGAACTTGGCGCTCCGGCCTTCGGGTGGTTATTTTTGGGCGTGGCTGTGCCCGCGGCCTATTTTTGGCACACGGAGGCCCCTCGCAAAGTCTCGCTCCATTCCGAGTCCGGCGGACGTAGTTGGCCAGCCCCACCCCCGAAGGCTATAGCCCACCCATTTTTGTGGCCTTTTTCCGCTGGACGAACTTGGCGCCCCGGCCTTCGGGAGGTTATTTTTTGGCGCGGCTGGGGCCGCGGCCTATTTTTGTCACACCGAGGCCCCTCCCAAAGTCTCGCGCCATTCCGAGTCCGGCGGAGTTAGTTGGCCAGCCCCACCCCCCAAGGCTATAGCCCACCCGTTTTTGTGGCCTTTTTCCGCGAGATGAACTTGGCGCCCCGGCCTTCGGGCGGTTATTTTTGGGCACGTCTGTGCCCGCGGCCTATTTTTGGCACACGGAGCCCCCTCCCAAAGTCTCGCGCCATTTCGAGTCCGGCGGACGAAGTTGGCCAGCCCCACCCCCCAACGCTATAGCCCACCCGTTTTTGTGGCCTTTTTCCGCTGGACGAACTTGGCGCCCCGGCCTTCGGGCAGTTATTTTTGGGCGCGTCTGTGCCCGCGGCCTATTTTTGGCACACGGAGGCCCCTCACAAAGTCACGCGCCATTCCGAGTCCGGCGGACGAAGTGGGCCAGCACCACCTCCCACGGCTATAGCCCACCCGATTTTGTGGCCTTTTTCCGCTGGACGAACTTGGCGCCCCGGCCTTCGGGCGGTTATTTTTGGGCGTGGCTGTGCCCGCGGCCTATTTTTGCCACACGGAGGCGCCTCGGAAAGTCTCACGCCATTCCGAGTCCGGCGGACGAAGTTGGCCAGCCCCACCCACCAAGGCTATAGCCCACCCGTTTTTGTGGCCTTTTTCCGCTGGACGACCTTGGCGCCCCGGCCTTCGGGCGGGTATTTTTGGCGCGGCTGTGCCCGTGGCCTATTTTGGCACACGGAGGCGCCTCGCAAAGTCTCGCGCCATTCCGAGTCCGCGGACGGAGTTTGCCAGCCCCACCACCCACCAAGGCTTTAGCCCACCCGTTTTTGTGGCCTTTTTCCGCTGGACGAACTTGGCGCCCCGGCCTTCGGGTTGTTATTTTTGGGCACGTCTGTGCCCGCGGCCTATTTTTGGCACACGAAGGCCCCTCGCAAAGTCTCGCGCCATTCCGAGTCCGGCGGACGAAGTTGGCCAGCACCACCTCCCACGGCTATATCCCACCCGTTTTTGTGGCCTTTTTCCGCTGGACGAACATGGCGCCCCGGCCTTCGGGCGGTCATTTTTGGGCACGGCTGTGCCCGTGGCCTATTTTTGTCACACCGAGGCCCCTCCCAAAGTCTCGCGCCATTCCGAGTCCGGCGGACGAAGTTGGCCAGCCCCACCCCCCAAGGCTATAGCCCACCCGTTTTTGTGGCCTTTTTCCGCTGGACGAACTTGCCGCCCCGGCCTTTGGGCGGTTATTTTTGGGCGCGGCTGTGCCCGCGGAATATATTTTGGCACAAGGAGGCCCCTCGCAAAGTCTCACGCCATTCCGAGTCCGGCGGACGAAGTTTGCCAGCCCCACCCCCCAAGGGTATAGCCCACCCGTTTTTGTGGCCTTTTTCCGCTGGACGAACTTGGCGGCCCGGCCTTTGGGCGGTTATTTTTGGGCGCGTCTGTTACCGCGGCCTATTTTTGTCACACGGAGGCCCCTCGCAAAGTCTCGCGCCATTCCGAGTCCGGCGGACGAAGATGGTCAGCCCCACCCCCCAAGACTATAGCCCACCCGTTTTTGTGGCCTTTTTCCGCTGGACGAACTTGGCGCCCCGGCCTTCGGGCGGTTATTTTTGGGCGCGTCTGTGCCCGCGGCCTATTTTTGGCACACGGAGGCCCCTCGCAAAGTCTCGCGCCATTCCGAGTCCGGCGGACGAAGATAGTCAGCCCCACCCCCCAAGGCTATAGCCCACCCGTTTTTGTGGCCTTTTTCCGCTGGACGAACTTGGCGCCCCGGCCTTTGGGCGGTTATTTTTGGGCGCGGCTGTGCCCGCGGAATATATTTTGGCACAAGGAGGCCCCTCGCAAAGTCTCACGCCATTCCGAGTCCGGCGGACGAAGTTTGCCAGCCCCACCCCCCAAGGCTATAGCCCACCCGTTTTTGTGGCCTTTTTCCGCTGGACGAACTTGGCGCCCCGGCCTTCGGGCGGTTATTTTTGGGCGCGGCTGTGACCGCGGCCTATTTTTGGCACACGGAGGCCCCTCACAAAGTCACGCGCCATTCCGAGTCCGGCAGACGAAGTTGGCCAGCACCACCCCCACGGCTATAGCCCACCCATTTTTGTGGCCTTTTTCCGCTGGACGAACTTGGCGCTCCGGCCTTCGGGCGGTTATTTTTGGGCGTGGCTGTGCCCGCGGCCTATTTTTGGCACACGGAGGCTCCTCGCAAAGTATCGCGCCTTTCTGAGTCCGGCGGACGAAGTTGGCCAGCCCCACCCCCCAAGGCTATAGCCCACCCGTTTTTGTGGCCTTTTTCCGCTGGACGAACTTGGCGCCCCGGCCTTCGGGCGGTTATTTTTGGGCGCTTCTGTGCCCGCGGCCTATTTTTGACACACGGAGGCCCCTCGCAAAGTCTCGCGCCATTCCGAGTCCGGCGGACAAAGTTGGCCAGCCCCACCCCCGAAGGCTATAGCCCACCCATTTTTGTGGCCTTTTTCCGCTGGACGAACTTGGCGCCCCAGCGTTCGGGCGGTTATTTTTTGGCGCGGCTGTGTCCGCGGCCTATTTTTGTCACACCGAGGCCCCTCCCAAAGTCTCGCGCCATTCCGAGTCCGGCGGACGAAGTTGGCCAGCCCCACCCCCCAAGGCTATAGCCCACCCGTTTTTGTGGCCTTTTTCCGCGAGATGAACTTGGCGCCCCGGCCTTCGGGCGGTTATTTTTGGGCACGTCTGTGCCCGCGGCCTATTTTTGGCACACGGAGCCCCCTCCCAAAGTCTCGCGCCATTTCGAGTCTGGCGGACGAAGTTGGCCAGCCCCACCCCCCAACGCTATAGCCCACCCGTTTTTGTGGCCTTTTTCCGCTGGACGAACTTGGCGCCCCGGCCTTCGGGCAGTTATTTTTGGGCGCGTCTGTGCCCGCGGCCTATTTTTGGCACACGGAGGCCCCTCACAAAGTCACGCGCCATTCCGAGTCCGGCGGACGAAGTTGGCCAGCACCACCTCCCACGGCTATAGCCCACCCAATTTTGTGGCCTTTTTCCGCTGGACGAACTTGGCGTCCCGGCCTTCGGGCGGTTATTTTTGGGCGTGGCTGTGCCCGCGGCCTATTTGTACCACACGGAGGCGCCTCGCAAAGTCTCACGCCATTCCGAGTCCGGCGGACGAAGTTGGCCAGCCCCACCCACCAAGGCTATAGCCCACCCGTTTTTGTGGCCTTTTTCCGCTGGACGACCTTGGCGCCCCGGCCTTCGGGCGGGTATTTTTGGGCGCGGCTGTGCCCGTGGCCTATTTTTGGCACACGGAGGCGCCTCGTAAAGTCTCGCGCCATTCCGAGTCCGGCGGACGAAGTTGGCCAGCCCCACCCACCAAGGCTTTAGCCCACCCGTTTTTGTGGCCTTTTTCCGCTGGACGAACTTGGCGCCCCGGCCTTCGGGTTGTTATTTTTGGGCGCGTCTGTGCCCGCGGCCTATTTTTGGCACACGAAGGCCCCTCACAAAGTCTCGCGCCATTCCGAGTCCGGCGGACGAAGTTGGCCAGCACCACCTCCCACGGCTACATCCCACCCGTTTTTGTGGCCTTTTTCCGCTGGACGAACATGGCGCCCCGGCCTTCGGGCGGTCATTTTTAGGCACGGCTGTGCCCGCGGCCAATTTTTGTCACACCGAGGCCCCTCCCAAAGTCTCGCGCCATTCCGAGTCCGGCGGACGAAGTCGGCCAGCCCCACCCCCCAAGGCTATAGCCCACCCGTTTTTGTGGCCTTTTTCCGCTGGACGAACTTGCCGCCCCGGCCTTTGGGCGGTTATTTTTGGGCGCGGCTGTGCCCGCGGAATATATTTTGGCACAAGGAGGCCCCTCGCAAAGTCTCACGCCATTCCGAGTCCGGCGGACGAAGTTTGCCAGCCCCACCCCCCAAGGATATAGCCCACCCGTTTTTGTGGCCTTTTTCCGCTGGACGAACTTGGCGCCCCGGCCTTCGGGCGGTTATTTTTGGGCGCGTCTGTGCCCGCGGCCTATTTTTGGCACACGGAGGCCCCTCGCAAAGTCTCGCGCCATTCCGAGTCCGGCGGACGAAGATGGTCAGCCCCACCCCCCAAGGCTATAGCCCACCCGTTTTTGTGGCCTTTTTCCGCTGGACGAACTTGGCGCCCCGGCCTTTGGGCGGTTATTTTTGGGCGCGGCTGTGCCCGCGGAATATATTTTGGCACAAGGAGGCCCCTCGCAAAGTCTCACGCCATTCCGAGTCCGGCAGACGAAGTTTGCCAGCCCCACCCACCAAGGCTTTAGCCCACCCGTTTTTGTGGCCTTTTTCCGCTGGACGAACTTGGCGCCCCGGCCTTCGGGTTGTTATTTTTGGGCGCGTCTGTGCCCGCGGCCTATTTTTGGCACACGAAGGCCCCTCGCAAAGTCTCGCGCCATTCCGAGTCCGGCGGACGAAGTTTGCCAGCCCCACCCCCCAAGGCTATAGCCCACCCGTTTTTGTGGCCTTTTTCCGCTGGACGAACTTGCCGCCCCGGCCTTTGGGCGGTTATTTTTGGGCGCGGCTGTGCCCGCGGAATATATTTTGGCACAAGGAGGCCCCTCGCAAAGTCTCACGCCATTCCGAGTCCGGCAGACGAAGTTTGCCAGCCCCACCCACCAAGGCTTTAGCCCACCCGTTTTTGTGGCCTTTTTCCGCTGGACGAACTTGGCGCCCCGGCCTTCGGGTTGTTATTTTTGGGCGCGTCTGTGCCCGCGGCCTATTTTTGGCACACGAAGGCCCCTCGCAAAGTCTCGCGCCATTCCGAGTCCGGCGGACGAAGTTGGCCAGCACCACCTCCCACGGCTATATCCCACCCGTTTTTGTGGCCTTTTTCCGCTGGACGAACATGGCGCCCCGGCCTTCGGGCGGTCATTTTTGGGCACGGCTGTGCCCGCGGCCAATTTTTGTCACACCGAGGCCCCTCCCAAAGTCTCGCGCCATTCCGAGTCCGGCGGACGAAGTCGGCCAGCCCCAGCCCCCAAGGCTATAGCCCACCCGGTTTTGTGGCCTTTTTCCGCTGGACGAACTTGCCGCCCCGGCCTTTGGGCGGTTATTTTTGGGCGCGGCTGTGCCCGCGGAATATATTTTGGCACAAGGAGGCCCCTCGCAAAGTCTCACGCCATTCCGAGTCCGGCGGACGAAGTTTGCCAGCCCCACCCCCCAAGGATATAGCCCACCCGTTTTTGTGGCCTTTTTCCGCTGGACGAACTTGGCGCCCCGGCCTTCGGGCGGTTATTTTTGGGCGCGTCTGTGCCCGCGGCCTATTTTTGGCACACGGAGGCCCCTCGCAAAGTCTCGCGCATTCCGAGTCCGGCGGACGAAGATGGTCAGCCCCACCCCCAAGGCTATAGCCCACCCGTTTTGTGGCTTTTTCCGCTGGACGAACTTGGCGCCCGGCCTTTGGGCGGTTATTTTTGGCGCGGCTGTGCCCATGAATATATTTTGGCACAAGGAGGCCCCTCGCAAAGTCTCACGCCATTCCAAGTCCGGCGGACGAAGTTGGCCAGCCCCACCCCCCAAGGCTATAGCCCACCCGTTTTTGTGGCCTTTTTCCGCTGGACGAACTTGGCGCCCCGGCCTTCGGGCGGTTATTTTTGGGCGCGGCTGTGACCGCGGCCTATTTTTGGCACACGGAGGCCCCTCACAAAGTCACGCGGCATTCCGAGTCCGGCAGACGAAGTTGGCCAGCACCAACCCCACGGCTATAGCCCACCCATTTTTGTGGCCTTTTTCCGCTGGACGAACTTGGCGCTCCGGCCTTCGGGCGGTTATTTTTGGGCGTGGCTGTGCCTGCGGCCTATTTTTGGCACACGGAGGTTCCTCGCAAAGTATCGCGCCTTTCTGAGTCCGGCGGACGAAGTTGGCCAGCCCCACCCCCCAAGGCCATAGCCCACCCGTTTTTGTGGCCTTTTTCCGCGAGATGAACTTGGCGCCCCGGCCTTCGGGCGGTTATTTTTGGGCGCGTCTGTGCCCGCGGCCAATTTTTGGCACCCGGAGGCCCCTCACAAAGTCACGCGCCATTCCAAGTCCGGCGGACGATGTTGGCCAGCACCACCTCCCACGGCTATAGCCCACCCGATTTTGTGGCCTTTTTCCGCTGGACGAACTTGGCGCCCCGGCCTTCGGGTTGTTATTTTTGGGCGCGTCTGTGCCCGCGGCTTATTTTTGGCACACGAAGGCCCCTCGCAAAGTCTCGCGCCATTCCGAGTCCGGCGGACGAAGTTGGCCAGCACCACCTCCCACGGCTATATCCCACCCGTTTTTGTGGCCTTTTTCCGCTGGACGAACATGGCGCCCCGGCCTTCGGGCGGTCATTTTTGGGCACGGCTCTGCCCGCGGCCAATTTTTGTCACACCGAGGCCCCTCCCAAAGTCTCGCGCCATTCCGAGTCCGGCGGACGAAGTCGGCCAGCCCCACCCCCCAAGGCTATAGCCCACCCGTTTTTGTGGCCTTTTTCCGCTGGACGAACTTGCCGCCCCGGCCTTTGGGCGGTTATTTTTGGGCGCGGCTGTGCCCGCGGAATATGTTTTGGCACAAGGAGGCCCCTCGCAAAGTCTCACGCCATTCCGAGTCCGGCGGACGAAGTTTGCCAGCCCCACCCCCCAAGGATATAGCCCACCCGTTTTTGTGGCCTTTTTCCGCTGGACGAACTTGGCGCCCCGGCCTTTGGGCGGTTATTTTTGGGCGCGGCTGTGCCCGCGGAATATATTTTGGCACAAGGAGGCCCCTCGCAAAGTCTCACGCCATTCCGAGTCCGGCGGACGAAGTTTGCCAGCCCCACCCCCCAAGGCTATAGCCCACCCGTTTTTGTGGCCTTTTTCCGCTGGACGAACTTGGCGCCTCGGCCTTCGGGCGGTTATTTTTGGGCGCGGCTGTGACCGCGGCCTATTTTTGGCACACGGAGGCCCCTCACAAAGTCACGCGCCATTCCGAGTCCGGCAGACGAAGTTGGCCAGCACCACCCCCACGGCTATAGCCCACCCATTTTTGTGGCCTTTTTCCGCTGGACGAACTTGGCGCTCCGGCCTTCGGGCTGTTATTTTTGGGCGTGGCTGTGCCCGCGGCCTATTTTTGGCACACGGAGGCTCCTCGCAAAGTATCGCGCCTTTCTGAGTCCGGCGGACGAAGTTGGCCAGCCCCACCCCCCAAGGCCATAGCCCACCCGTTTTTGTGGCCTTTTTCCGCGAGAGGAACTTGGCGCCCCCGGCCTTCGGGCGGTTATTTTTGGCCGCGTCTGTGCCCGCGGCCTATTTTTGGCACACGGAGGCCCCTCACAAAGTCACGCGCCATTCCGAGTCCGGCGGACGAAGTTGGCCAGCACCACCTCCCACGGCTATAGCCCACCCGTTTTTGTGGCCTTTTTCCGCTGGACGAACTTGGCGCCCCGGCCTTCGGGCGGTTATTTTTGGGCGTGGCTGTGCCGGCGGCCTATTTTTGCCACACGGAGGCGCCTCACAAAGTCTCACGCCATTCCGAGTCCGGCGGACGAAGTTGGCCAGCCCCACCCACCAAGGCTATAGCCCACCCGTTTTTGTGGCCTTTTTCCGCTGGACGACCTTGGCGCCCCGGCCTTCGGGCAGGTATTTTTGGGCGCGGCTCTGCCCGCGGCCTATTTTTGGCACACGGAGGCGCCTCGCAAAGTCTCGCGCCATTCCGAGTCCGGCGGACGAAGTTGGCCAGCACCACCTCCCACGGCTATAGCCCACCCGATTTTGTGGCCTTTTTCCGCTGGACGAACTTGGCGCCCCGGCCTTCGGGCGGTTATTTTTGGGCGTGGCTGTGCCCGCGGCCTATTTTTGCCACACGGAGGCGCCTCACAAAGTCTCACGCCATTCCGAGTCCGGCGGACGAAGTTGGCCAGCCCCACCCACCAAGGCTATAGCCCACCCGTTTTTGTGGCCTTTTTCCGCTGGACGACCTTGGCGCCCCGGCCTTCGGGCAGGTATTTTTGGGCGCGGCTCTGCCCGCGGCCTATTTTTGGCACACGGAGGCGCCTCGCAAAGTCTCGCGCCATTCCGAGTCCGGCGGACGAAGTTGGCCAGCCCCACCCCCCAAGGCTATAGCCCACCCGTTTTTGTGGCCTTTTTCCGCTGGACGAACTTGGCGCCCCGGCCTTCGGGCGGGTATTTTTGGGCGCGGCTGTGCCCGCGGCCTATTTTTGGTACACGGAGGCGCCTCGCAATGTCTAGTGCCATTCCGAGTCCGGCGGACGAAGTTGGCCAGCCCCACCCCCCAAGGCTATAGCCCACCCGTTTTTGTGGCCTTTTTCCGCTGGACGAACTTGTCGCCCCGGCCTTCGGTCGGGTATTTTTGGGCGCGGCTGTGCCTGCGGCCTATTTTTGGCACACGGAACCGCCGGATTCGCAAAGTCTCGCGCCATTCCGAATCCGGCGGACGAAGTTGGCCAGCCCCACCCCCCAAGGCTATAGCCCACCCGTTTTTGTGGCCTTTTTCCGCTGGACGAACTTGGCGCCCCGGCCTTCCGGCGGGTATGTTTGGCCGTGGCTGTGCCCGCGGCCCATGTTTGGCACACGGAGGCGCCTCGCAAAGTCTCGCGCCATTCCAAGTCCGGCGGACGAAGTCGGCCAGCCCCACCCCCCAAGGCTATAGCCCACCCGTTTTTGTGGCCTTTTTCCGCTGGACGAACTTGGCGGCCCGGCCTTCGGGCGGGTATTTTTGGGCGCGGCTCTGCCCGCGGCCTATATTTGGCACATGGAGGCGCCTCACAAAGTCTCGCGCCATTACGAGCCCAGCGGACGAAGTTGGGCAGCCCCACCCCCCAAGGCTATAGACCACCCGATTTTGTGGCCTTTTTCCGCTGGACGAAGTTGGCGCCCGGGCCTTCCGGCTGGTATTTTTGGCAGTGGCTGTGCCCGCAGCTTATGTTTGGCACACGGAGGCGCCTCGCAAAGTCTCGCATCATTCCGAGTCCGGCGGACGAAGTTGGCCAGCCCCACCCCCCAAGGCTATAGCCCACGCGTTTTTGTGGCCTTTTTCCGCTGGACGAACTTGGCGCCCCGGCCTTCCGGCGGGTATTTTTGGCCGTGGCTGTGCCCGCGGCCCATGTTTGGCACACGGAGGCGCCTCGCAAAGTCTCGCGCCATTCCAAGTCCGGCGGACGAAGTCGGCCAGCCCCACCCCCCAAGGCTATAGCCCACCCGTTTTTGTGGCCTTTTTCCGCTGGACGAACTTGGCGCCCCGGCCTTCGGGCGGGTATTTTTGGGCGCGGCTCTGCCCGCGGCCTATATTTGGCACATGGAGGCGCCTCGCAAAGTCTCGCGCCATTACGAGCCCGGCGGACGAAGTTGGGCAGCCGCACCCCCCAAGGCTATAGACCACCCGTTTTTGTGGCCTTTTTCCGCTGGACGAAGTTGGCGCCCGGGCCTTCCGGCGGGTATTTTTGGTAGTGGCTGTGCCCGCGGCCTATTTTTGGCACACGGAGGCGCCTCGCACCATTCCGAGTCCGGCGGACGAAGTTGGCCAGCCCCACCCCCCAAGGCTACAGCCCACCCGTTTTTGTGGCCTTTTTCTGCTGGACGAACTTGGCGCCCCGGCCTTCGGGCGGGTATTTTTGGGCGCGGCTGTTCCCGCGGCCTATTTTTGGCACACGGAGGCGCCTCGCAAAGTCTCGCGCCATTCCGAGGCGGGCGGACGAAGTTGGCCAGCCCCACCCCCCAAGGCTATAGCCCACCCGTTTTTGTGGCCTTTTTCCACTGGACGAACTTGGCGCCCCGGCCTTCGGGCGGGTATTTTTGGGCGCGGCTGTGCCCGCGGCCTATTTTTGGCACACGGAGTAGCCTCGCAAAGTCACGCGCCTTTCCGAGACCGCCGGACGAAGTTGGCCAGCCCCACCCCCCAAGGCTATAGCCCACCCGTTTTTGTGGCCTTTTTCCGCTGGACGAACTTGGCGGCCCGGCCTTCGGGCGGGTATTTTTGGGCGCGGCTGTGCCCGCGGCCTATTTTTGGCACACGGAGGAGCTTCGCAAAGTCTCGCACCATTCCGAGTCCGGCGGACGAAGTTGGCCAGCCCCACCCCCCAAGGCTAAAGCCCACCCGTTTTTGTGGCCTTTTTCCGCTGGACGAACTTGGCGCACCGGCCTTCGGGCGGGTATTTTAGGGCGCGGCTGTTCCCGCGGCCTATTTTTGGCACACGGAGGCGCCTCGCAAAGTCTCGCGCCATTCCGAGTCCGGCTGACGAAGTTGGCCAGCCCCAGCCCCCAAGGCTATAGCCCACCCGTTTTTGTGGCCTTTTTCCACTGGACGAACTTGGCGCCCCGGCCTTCGGGCGGGTATTTTTGGGCGCGCCTGTGCCCGCGGCCTATTTTTGGCACACGGAGGCGCCTCGCAAAGTCTCGCGCCATTCCGAGTCCGGCGGACGAAGTTGGCCAGCCCCACCCCCAAAGGCTATAGCCCACCCGTTTTTGTGGCCTTTTTCCGCTGGACGAACTTGGCGCCCCGGCCTTCGGGCGGGTATTTTTGGGCGCGGCTGTGTCCGCGGCCTATTTTTGGCACACGGAGGAGCCTCGCAAAGTCTCGCACCATTCCGAGTCCGGCGGACGAAGTTGGCCAGCCCCACCCCCCAAGGCTATAGCCCACCCGTTTTTGTGGCCTTTTTCCGCTGGACGAACTTGGCGCCCCGGCCTTCGGGCGGGTATTTTGGGCGCGGCTGTGTCCATGACCTATTTTTGGCACACGGAGGAGCCTCGCAAAGTCTCGCACCATTCCGAGTCCGGCGGACGAAGTTGGCCAGCCCCACCCCCCAAGGCTATAGCCCACCCGTTTTTGTGGCCTTTTTCCGCTGGACGAACTTGGCGCCCCGGCCTTCGGGCGGGTATTTTTGGGCGCGGCTGTGCCCGCGGCCTATTTTTGGCACACGGAGGAGCCTCGCAAAGTCTCGCACCATTCCGAGTCCGGCGGACGAAGTTGGCCAGCCCCACCCCCCAAGGCTATAGCCCACCCGTTTTTGTGGCCTTTTTCCGCTGGACGAACATGGCGCCCCGGCCTTTGGGCGGGTATTTTTGGGCGCGGCTGTTCCCGCGTCCTATTTTTGGCACACGGAGGCGCCTCGCAAAGGCTCGTGCCATTCCGAGTCCGGCGGACGAAGTTGGCCAGCCCCACCCCCCAAGGCTATAGCCCACCCGTTTTTGTGGCCTTTTTCCGCTGGACGAACTTGGCGCCCCGGCCTTCGGGCGGGTATTTTTGGGCGCGGCTGTGTCCGCGGCCTATTTTTGGCACACGGAGGAGCCTCGCAAAGTCTCGCACCATTCCGAGTCCGGCGGACGAAGTTGGCCAGCCCCACCCCCCAAGGCTATAGCCCACCTGTTTTTGTGGCCTTTTTCCGCTGGACGAACTTGGCGCCCCGGCCTTTGGGCGGGTATTTTTGGGCGCGGCTGTTCCCGCGTCCTATTTTTGGCACACGGAGGCGCCTCGCAAAGGCTCGTGCCATTCCGAGTCCGGCGGACGAAGTTGGCCAGCCCCACCCCCCAAGGCTATAGCCCACCCGTTTTTGTGGCCTTTTTCCGCTGGACGAACTTGGCGCCCCGGCCTTCGGGCCGGTATTTTAGGGCGCGGCTTTGCCCGCGGCCTATTTTTGGCACACGGAGGTGCCTCACAAAGTCTCGCGCCATTCCGAGTGCGTCGGACGAAGTTGGCCAGCCCCACCCCCCAAGGCTATAGCCCACGCGTTTTTGTGGCCTTTTTCCGCTGGACGAACTTGGCGCCCCGGCCTTCGGGCGGGTATTTTTGGGCGCGGCTCTGCCCGCGGCCTATATTTGGCACATGGAGGCGCCTCGCAAAGCTCGCACCATTACGAGCCCGGCGGACGAAGTTGGCCAGCCCCACCCCCCAAGGCTATAGACCACCCGTTTTTGTGGCCTTTTTCCGCTGGACGAAGTTGGCGCCCCGGCCTTCGGGCGGGTATTTTTGGGCGCGGCTGTGCCCTTTGGCCTATATTTGGCACATGGTGGCGCCTCGCAAAGCTCGCACCATTCCGAGTCCGGCGGACGAAGTTGGCCAGCCCCACCCCCCAAGGCTATAGCCCACCCGTTTTTGTGTTCTTTTTCTGCTGGACGTACTTGGCGCCCCGGCATTCGGGCGGGTATTTTTGGGCGCGGCTGTTACCGCGGCCTATTTTTGGCACACGGAGGCGCCTCGCAAAGTCTCGCGCCATTCCGAGTCCGGCGGACGAAGTTGGCCAGCCCCACCCCCCAAGGCTATAGCCCACCCGTTTTTGTGGCCTTTTTCCGCTGGACGAACATGGCGCCCCGGCCTTCGGGCGGGTATTTTTGGGCGCGGCTGTGTCCGCGGCCTATTTTTGGCACACGGAGGAGCCTCGCAAAGTCTCGCACCATTCCGAGTCCGGCGGACGAAGTTGGCCAGCCCCACCCCCCAAGGCTATAGCCCACCCGTTTTTGTGGCCTTTTTCCGCTGGACGAACTTGGCGCCCCGGCCTTCGGGCGGGTATTTTAGGGCGCGGCTTTGCCCGCGGCCTATTTTTGGCACACGGAGGTGCCTCACAAAGTCTCGCGCCATTCCGAGCGCGGCGGACGAAGTTGGCCAGCCCCACCCCCCAAGGCTATAGCCCACCCGTTTTTGTGGCCTTTTTCTGCTGGACGAACGTGGCTCCCCGGTCTTCGGGCGGGTATTTTTGGGCGCGGCTGTGCCCGCGGCCTATTTTTGGCACACGGAGGCGGCTCGGAAAGTCTCGCGCCATTCCGAGTCCGGCGGACGAAGTTGGCCAGCCCCACCCCCCAAGGCTATAGCCCACCCGTTTTTGTGGCCTTTTTCCGCTGGACGAACATGGCGCCCCGGCCTTCGGGCGGGTATTTTTGGGCGCGGCTGTGTCCGCGGCCTATTTTTGGCACACGGAGGAGCCTCGCAAAGTCTCGCACCATTCCGAGTCCGGCGGACGAAGTTGGCCAGCCCCACCCCCCAAGGCTATAGCCCACCCGTTTTTGTGGCCTTTTTCCGCTGGACGAACTTGGCGCCCCGGCCTTCGGGCGGGTATTTTAGGGCGCGGCTTTGCCCGCGGCCTATTTTTGGCACACGGAGGTGCCTCACAAAGTCTCGCGCCATTCCGAGCGCGGCGGACGAAGTTGGCCAGCCCCACCCCCCAAGGCTATAGCCCACGCGTTTTTGTGGCCTTTTTCCGCTGGACGAACTTGGCGCCCCGGCCTTCGGGCGGGTATTTTTGGGCGCGGCTCTGCCCGCGGCCTATATTTGGCACATGGAGGCGCCTCGCAAAGTCTCGCGCCATTACGAGCCCGGCGGACGAAGTTGGCCAGCCCCACCCCCCAAGGCTATAGACCACCCGTTTTTGTGGCCTTTTTCCGCTGGACGAACTTGGCGCCCCGGCCTTCGGGCGGGTATTTTTGGGCGCGGCTGTGCCCGCGGCCTATTTTTGGCACACGGAGGAGCCTCGAAAAGTCTCGCACCATTCCGAGTCCGGCGGACGAAGTTGGCCAGCCCCACCCCCCAAGGCTATAGCCCACCCGTTTTTGTGGCCTTTTTCCGCTGGACGAACTTGGCGCCCCGGCCTTCGGGCGGGTATTTTTGGGCGCGGCTGTTCCCGCGGCCTATTTTTGGCACACGGAGGCGCCTCGCAAAGTCTCGCGCCATTCCGAGTCCGGCGGACGAAGTTGGCCAGCCCCACCCCCCAAGGCTATAGCCCACCCGTTTTATTGGCCTTTTTCCGCTGGACGAACTTGGCGCCCCGGCCTTCGGGCTGGTATTTTTGGGCGCGGCTGCGCCCGCTTCCTATTTTTGGCACACGGAGGCGCCTCGCAAAGGCTCACGCCATTCCGAGTCCGGCGGACAAAGTTGGCCAGCCCCACCCCCCAAGGCTATAGCCCACCCGTTTTATTGGCCTTTTTCCGCTGGACGAACTTGGCGCCCCGGCCTTCGGGCTGGTATTTTTGGGCGTGGCTGTGTCCGCGGCCTATTTTTGGCACACGGAGGCACCTAGCAAAGTCTCGCGCAATTCCGAGTCCGGCGGACGAAGTTGGCCAGCCCCACCCCCCAAGGCTATAGCCCACCCGTTTTTGTGGCCTTTTTCTGCTGGACGAACGTGGCTCCCCGGGCTTCGGGCGGGTATTTTGGGTACGGCTGTGCCCGCATGCCTATTTTGGCACACGAAGGCGCGTCGCAAAGTTTCACGCCATTCCGAGTCCGGCGGATGAAGTTGGCCAGCCCCACCCCCCAAGGCTATAGCCCACCCGTTTTTGTGGCCTTTTTCCGCTGGACGAACGTGGCGCCCCGGTCTTCGGGCGGGTATTTTTGGGCGCGGCTGTGCCCGCGGCCTATTTTTGGCACACGGAGGCGCCTCGGAAAGTCTCGCGCCATTCCGAGTCCGGCGGACGAAGTTGGCCAGCCCCACCCCCCAAGGCTATAGCCCACCCGTTTTTGTGGCCTTTTTCCGCTGGACGAACTTGGCGCCCCGGCCTTCGGGCGGGTATTTTTGGGCGCGGCTTTGCCCGCGGCCTATTTTTGGTACACGGAGGGGCCTCGGAAAGTCTCGCGCCATTCCGAGTCCGGCGGACGAAGTTGGCCAGCCCCACCCCCCAAGGCTATAGCCCACCCGTTTTTGTGGCCTTTTTCCGCTGGACGAACTTGGTGCCCCGGCCTTCGGGCTGGTATTTTTGGGAGCGGCTGTGCCCGCGGCCTATTTTTGGCACACGGAGGCACCTAGCAAAGTCTCGCGCAATTCCGAGTCCGGCGGACGAAGTTGGCCAACCCCACCCCCCA
This sequence comes from Citrus cavaleriei, assembly GCA_030448935.1. Classification (NCBI taxonomy): domain Eukaryota; kingdom Viridiplantae; phylum Streptophyta; class Magnoliopsida; order Sapindales; family Rutaceae; genus Citrus; species Citrus cavaleriei. The sequence continues at coordinate 98,125 of JAUJEM010000447.1, forward strand.
AGGCTATAGCCCAGCCGTTGTTGTGGCCTTTTTCCGCTGGACGAACTTGGCGCCCCGGCCTTCGGGCGGGTATTTTTGGGCGCAGCTGTGTCCGTGGCCTATTTTTGGCACTTGTAGGCGCCTCACAAAGTCTCGCGCCATTCCGAGTCCGGCGGACGAAGTTGGCCAGCCCCACCCCCCAAGGCTATAGCCCACCCGTTTTTGTGGCCTTTTTCCGCTGGACGAACTTGGCGCCCCGGCCTTCGGGCAGGTATTTTTGGGCGCGGCTGGGCCCACGTCCTATTTTTGGCACACGGAGGTGCCTCGCAAAGTCTCGCGCCATTCCGAGTCCGGCGGACGAAGTTGGCAAGCCCCACCCCCCAAGGCTATAGCCCACCCGTTTTTGTGGCCTTTTTTCGCTGGACGAACTTGGCGCCCCGGCCTTCGGGTGGGTATTTTTGGGCGCGGCTGTGCCCGCGGCCTATTTTTGGTACACGGAGGCGCCTCACAAAGTCTCGCGCCATTCCGAGTCCGGCGGACGAAGTTGGCCAGCCCCACCCCCCAAGGCTATAGCCCACCCGTTTTTGTGGCCTTTTTCCGCTGGACGAACTTGGCAACCCGGCCTTCGGGCGGGTATTTTTGGGCGCGGCTGTGCCCGTAGCCTATTTTTGGCTCACGGAGGCACCTCGCAATGTCTCGCGCCATTCCAAGTCCGGCAGACGAAGTTGGCCAGCCCACCCCCCAAGGCTATAGCCCACCCGTTTTTGTGCCCTTTTTCCGCTGGACGAACTTGGCGCCCCGGCCTTCGGGCAGGTATTTTTGGGTGCGGCTGTGCCCGCGGCCTATTTTTGGCACACGGAGGTGCCTCGCAAAGTCTCACGCCATTCCGAGTCCGGCGGACGAAGTTGGCCAGCCCCACCACCCAAGGCTATAGCCCACCCGTTTTTGTGGCCTTTTACCACTGGACGAACTTGGCGCCCCGGCCTTCGGGCGGGTATTTTTGGGCGCGGCTGTGCCCGTGGCCTATTTTTGGCGTACGGAGGTGCCTCACAAAGTCTCGCGCCATTCCGAGTCCGGCGGACGAAGTTGGCCAGCCCCACCCCCCAAGGCTATAGCCCACCCGTTTTTGTGGGCTTTTTCCGCTGGACGAACTTGGCCCCCCGGCCTTCGGGCGGGTATTTTTGGGCGCGGCTGTGCCCGCGGCCTATTTTTGGTACACGGAGGTGCCTCACAAAGTCTCGCGCCATTCCGAGTCCGGCGGACGAAGTTGGCCAGCCCCACCCCCCAAGGCTATAGCCCACCCGTTTTTGTGGCCTTTTTCCGCTGGACGAACTTGGCAACCCGGCCTTCGGGCGGGTATTTTTGGGCGCGGCTGTGCCCGTAGCCTATTTTTGGGTTACGGAGGCACCTCGCAAAGTCTCGCGCCATTCCAAGTCCGGCAGACGAAGTTGGCCAGCCCGACGCCCCAAGGCTATAGCCCACCCGTTTTTGTGGCCTTTTTCCGCTGGACGAACTTGGCGCCCCGGCCTTCGGGCAGGTATTTTTGGGTGCGGCTATGCCCGTGGCCTATTTTTAGCACACGGAGGCGCCTCGCAAACTCTAGCGCCATTCCGAGTCCGGCGGACGAAGTTAGCCAGCCCCACCCCCCAAGGCTATAGCCCACCCGTTTTTGTGGCCTTTTTCCGCAGGACGAACTTGGCGCCCCGGCTTTCGGGCGGGTATTTTTGGGCGCGGTTGTGTCCGCGGCCTATTTTTGGCACACGGAGGCACCTCGCAAAGTCTCGCGCCATTCCGAGTCCGGCGTACGAAGTCGGCCAGCCCCACCCCCCAAGGCTATAGCCCACCCGTTTTTGTGGCCTTTTTCCGCTGGACGAACTTGGCGCCCCGGCATTCGGGCGGGTATTTTTGGCCGCGGCTGTGCCCGCGGCCTATTTTTGGCACACGGAGGCGCCTCGCAAAGTCTCGCGCCATTCCGAGTCCGGCAGACGAAGTTAGCCACCCCACCCCCCAAGGCTATAGCCCACCCGTTTTTGTGGCCTTTTTCCGCTGGACGAACTTGGCGCCCCGGCCTTCGGGCGGGTATTTTTGGGCGCGGCTGTGCCCGCGGCCTATTTTTCGCACACGGAGGTGCCTCGTAAACTCTCGCGCCATTCCGAGTCCGGCGGACGAAGTTGGCCAGCCCCACCCCCCAAGGCTATGGCCCACCAGTTTTTGTGGCCTTTTTCCGCTGGACGAACTTGGCGACCCGGCCTTCGGGCAGGTATTTTGGGCGCGGCTGTTCCCCATGCCTATTTTTGCACACGGAGGCGCCTCACAAAGTCTCGCGTCATTCCGAGTCCGGCGGACGAAGTTGGCCAGCCCCACCCCCAAGGCAATAGCCCACCCGTTTTTGTGGCCATTTTCCGCAGGACGAACATTGCGCCCCGGCCTTTGGGCCGGTATTTTAGGGCGCTGCTGTGCCCGGGGCCTATTTTTGGCACACGGAGGTGCCTCAAAAAGTCTAGCGCCATTCCGAGTCCGGCGGAGGAGTTGGCCAAGCCCCACCCCCAAGGCTATAGCCCACCCGTTTTTGTGGCCTTTTTCCGCTGGACGAACTTGGCGCCCCGGCCTTCGGGCGGGTATTTTTGGCCTCGGCTGTGCCCGCGGCCTATTTTTGGCACACGGAGGCGCCTCGCAAAGTCTCGCGCCATTCCGAGTCCGGCGGACGAAGTTGGCCAGCCCCACCCCCCAAGGCTATAGCCCACCCGTTTTTGTGTCCTTTTTCCGTTGGACGAACTTGGCGCCCCGGCCTTCGGGCGGGTATTTTTGGGCGCGGCTGTGCCCGCAGCCTATTTTTGGCACACGGAGGCGCCTCGAAAAGTCTCGTGCCATTCCGAGTCCGGCGGACGAAGTTAGCCAGCCCCACCCCCCAAGGCTATAGCCCACCCGTTTTTGTGGCCTTTTTCCGCAGGACGAACTTGGCGCCCCGGCTTTCGGGCGGGTATTCTTGGGCGCGGTTGTGTCCGCGGCCTATTTTTGGCACACGGTGGCACCTCGCAAAGTCTCGCGCCATTCCTAGTCCGGCGGACGAAGTTGGCCAGCCCCACCCCCCAAGGCTATAGCCCACCCGTTTTTGTGGCCTTTTTCTGCTGGACGAACTTGGCGCCCCGGCCTTCTGGCGGGTATTTTTGGGCGCGGCTGTGCCCGCGGCCTATTTTTCACACACGGAGGTGCCTCGCAAACTCTCGCGCCATTCCGAGTCCGGCGGACGAAGTTGGCCAGCCCCACCCCCCAAGGCTATAGCCCACCAGTTTTTGTGGCCTTTTTCCGCTGGATGAACTTGGCGCCCCGGCCTTCGGGCAGGTATTTTTGGGCGCGGCTGTTCCCGCGGCCTATTTTTGGCACACGGAGGCGCCTCGCAAAGTCTCGCGCCATTCCGAGTCCGGCGGACGAAGTTGGCCAGCCCCACCCCCCAAGGCTATAGCCCACCCGTTTTTGTGGCCTTTTTCCGCTGGACGAACTTGGCGCCCTGGCCTTCGGGCGGGTATTTTTGGGCGCGGCTTTGCCTGCGGCCTATTCTTGGCACACGGAGGCGCCTCGCCAAGTCTCGCGCCATTCCGAGTCCGGCGGACGAAGTTAGCCAGCCCCACCCCCCAAGGCTATAGCCCACCCGTTTTTGTGGCCTTTTTCCGCAGGACAAACTTGGCGCCCCGGCTTTCGGGCGGGTATTCTTGGGCGCGGTTGTGTCCGCGGCCTATTTTTGGCACACGGCGGCACCTCGCAAAGTCTCGCGCCATTCCGAGTCCGGCGGACGAAGTTGGCCAGCCCCACCCCCCAAGGCTATAGCCCACCCGTTTTTGTGGCCTTTTTCTGCTGGACGAACTTGGCGCCCCGGCTTTCGCGCGGGTATTTTTGGGCGCGGCTGAGTCCGCGGCCTATTTTTGGCACACAGAGGGGCCTCGCAAAGTCTCGCGCCATTCCGAGTCCGGCGGACGAAGTTGGCCAGCCCCACCCCCCAAGGCTATAGCCCACCAGTTTTTGTGGCCTTTTTCCGCTGGACGAACTTGGCTCCCCGGCCTTCGGGCAGGTATTTTTGGGCGCGGCTGTTCCCGCGGCCTATTTTTGGCACACGGAGGCGCCTCGCAAAGTCTCGCGCCATTCCGAGTCCGGCGGACGAAGTTGGCCAGCCCCACCCCCCAAGGCTATAGCCCACCCGTTTTTGTGGCCTTTTTCCGCTGGACGAACTTGGCGCCCTGGCCTTCGGGCGGGTATTTTTGGGCGCGGCTTTGTCCGCGGCCTATTCTTGGCACACGGAGGCGCCTCGCCAAGTCTCGTGCCATTCCGAGTCCGGCGGACGAAGTTGGCCAGCCCCACCCCCCAAGGCTATAGCGCACCCGTTTTTGTGGCCTTTTCCCGCTGGACGAACTTGGCGCCCCGGCCTTCGGGCGGGTATTTTTGGGCGCGGCTGTGCCCGCGGCCTATTTTTAGCACACGGAGGCGCCTCGCAAAGTCTCGCGCCATTCCGAGTCGGGCGGACGAAGTTGGCCAGCCCCACCCCCCAAGGCTATAGCCCACCCGTTTTTGTGGCCTTTTTCCGCTGGATGAACTTGGCGCCCCGGCCTTCGGGTGGGTATTTTTGGCCACGGCTGTGCCCGCGGCCTATTTTTGGCACACAGAGGGGCCTCACAAAGTCTCGCGCCATTCCGAGTCCGGCGGACGAAGTTGGCCAGCCCCACCCCCCAAGGCTATAGCCCACCCGTTTTTGTGGCCTTTTTCCGCTCGACGAACTTGGCGCCCCGGCCTTCGGGCGGGTATTTTTGGGCGCGGCTGTGTCCGCGGCCTATTTTTCGCACACGGAGGTGCCTCACAAACTCTTGCGCCATTCCGAGTCCGGCGGACGAAGTTGGCCAGCCCCACCCCCCAAGGCTATAGCCCACCCGTTTTTGTGGCCCTTTCCCGCTGGACGAACTTGGCGCCCCGGCCTTCAGGCGGGTATTTTTGGGTGCGGCTGTGTCCGCGGCCTATTTTTGGCACACAGAGGTGCCTCGCAAAGTCTCGCGCCATTCCGAGTCCGGCGGACGAATTTGGCCAGCCCCACCCCCCAAGGCTATAGCCCACCCGTTTTGGTGGCCTTTTTCCGCTGGACGAACTTGGCGCCCCGGCCTTCGGGCGGGTATTTTTGGGCGCGGCTGTGCCCGCGGCCTATTTTTGTCACACGGAGGTGCCTCGCAAAGTCTCGCTCCATTCCGAGTCCGGTGGACGAAGTTGGCCAGCCCCACCCCTCAAGGCTATAGCCCACCCGTTTTTGTGGCCTTTTTCCGCTGGACGAACTTGGAACCCCGGCCTTCGGGCGGGTATTTTTGGGCGCGGCTCTGGCCGCGGCCTATTTTTGGCACACGGAAGCGCGTCGTAAAGTCTCGCGCCATTCCGAATCCGGCGGACGAAGTCGGCCAGCCCCACCCCCCAAGGCTATAGCCCACCCGTTTTTGTGGTCTTTTTCCGCTGGACGAACTTGGCGCCCCGGCCTTTGGGCTGGTATTTTTGGGCGCGGCTGTGCCCGCGGCCTATTCTTGGCACACGGAGGTGCCTCGCAAAGTCTCGCGCCATTCCGAGTCCGGCGGACGAACTTGGCCAGCCCCACCCCCCAAGGCTATAGCCCACCCGTTTTTCTGGCCTTTTACCGCTGGACGAACTTGGCGCCCCGGCCTTCGGGCGGGTATTTTTGGGCGCGGCTGTCCCCGCGGCCTATTTTTGGCACACGGAGGCGCCTCGCAAAGTCTTGCGCCATTCCGAGTCCGCCGGACGAAGTTGGCCAGCCCCACCCCCCAAGGCTATAGCCCACCCGTTTTTGTGGCCTTTTACCGCTGGACGAACTTGGCGCCCCGGCCTTCGGGCAGGTATTTTTGGGCGCGGCTGTGCCCGCGGCCTATTTTTGGCACACGGAGGTGCCTCGCAAAGTCTCGCGCCATTCCGAGTCCGGCGGACGAACTTGGCCAGCCCCACCCCCCAAGGCTATAGCCCACCCGTTTTTCTGGCCTTTTACCGCTGGACGAACTTGGCGCCCCGGCCTTCGGGCGGGTATTTTTGGGCGCGGCTGTGACAGCGGCCTATTTTTGGCACACGGAGGTGCATCGCAAAGTCTCGCGCCATTCCGGGTCCGGCGGACGAAGTTGGCCAGCCCCACCCCCCAAGGCTATAGCCCTCCCGTTTTTGTGGCCTTTTTCCGCTGGACGAACTTGGCGCCCCGGCCTTCGGGCGGGTATTTTTGGGCGCGGCTGTGCCCGCGGCCTATTTTTGGCACACGGAGGCGCCTCGCAAAGTCTTGCGCCATTCCGAGTCCGCCGGACGATGTTGGCCAGCCCAACCCCCCAAGGCTATAGCCCACCCGTTTTTGTGGCCTTTTACCGCTGGACGAACTTGGCGCCCCGCCCTTCGGGCAGGTATTTTTGGGCGCGGCTGTGCCCGCGGCCCATTTTTGGCACACGAAGGTGCCTCGCAAAGTCTCGCGCCATTCCGAGTCCGGCGGACGAAGTTGGCCAGCCCCACCCCCCAAGGCTATAGCCCACCCGTTTTTTTGGCCTTTTTCCGCTGGACGAACTTGGCGCCCCAGCCTTCGGGCGGGTATTTTTGGGCGTGGCTGTGTCCGCGGCCTATTTTTAGCACATGGAGGCGCCTCGCAAAGTCTCGCGCCATTCCGAGTCCGGCGGACGAAGTTGGCCAGCCCCATCCCCAAGGCTATAGCCCACCCGTTTTTGTGACCTTTTTCCGCTGGACGAACTTGGCGCCCCGGCCTTCGGGCGGGTATTTTTGGGCGCGGCTGTGCCCGCGGCCTATTTTTGGCACACGGAGGCGCCTCGCAAAGTCTCGCGCCATTCCGAGTTCGGCGGACGATGTGGGCCGGCCCCACCCCCTAGGGCTATAGCCCACCCGTATTTGTGGGCTTTTTCCGCTGGACGAACTTGGCGCCCCGGCCTTCGGGCGGGTATTTTTGGGCGCGGCTGTGCCCGCGGCCTATTTTTTGCACATGGAGGCGCCTCGTAATGTCTCGCGCCATTCCGAATCCGGCGGACGAAGTTGGCCAGCCCCACCACCCAAGGCTATAGCCCACCCATTTTTCTGCCCTTTTTCCGCGGGACGAACTTGGCGTCCCGGTCATCGGGCGGGTATTTTTGGGCGCGGCTGTGCCCGCGGCCTATTTTTGGCACACGGAGGGGCCTTGCTAAGTCTCGCGCCATTCCGAGTCCGGCGGACGAAGTTGGCCAGCACCACCCCCCAAGGCTATAGCCCACCCGTTTTTGTGGCCTTTTTCCGCTGGACCACCTTGGCGCCCCGTCCTTCGGGTGGGTATTTTTGGGCGCGGCTGTGCCCGCGGCCTATTTTTGGCACACGGAGGCGCCTCGTAAAGTCTCGCGCCATTCCGAGTCCGGCGGAAGAAGTTGGCCAGCCCCACCCCCCAAGGCTATAGCCCACCCGTTTTTGTGGCCTTTTTCCGCTGGACGAACTTGGCGCCCCGGGCTTCGGGCGGGTATTTTAGGGCGCGACTGTGCCCGGAGCATATTTTTGGCACACGGAGTCGCCACGCAAAGTCTCGCGTCATTCCGAGTCCGGCGGACGAAGTTGGCCAGCCCCACCACCCAAGGCTATAGCCCACCCGTTTTTGTGGCCTTTTTCCGCTGGACGAACTTGGCGCCCAGGCCTTCGGGCGGGTATTTTTTGGCGCGGCTGTGCCCTCGGCCTATTTTTGGCACACGGAGGCGCCTCGCAAAGTCTCGCGCCATTCCGAGTCCGGCGGACGAAGTTGGCCAGCCCCACCCCCCAAGGCTATAGCCCACCCGTTTTTGTGGCCTTTTTCCGCTGGACGAACTTGGCGCCCCGGCCTTCGGGGGGGTATTTTTGGTCGCGGCTGTGCCCGGAGCCTATTTTTGGCACACGGAGGCCCCTCGCAAAGTCTCGCGCCATTCAGAGACCGGCGGACCAGTTGGCCAGCTCCACCCCCCAAGGCTATAGCCCACCCGTTTTTGTGGCCTTTTTCCGCTGGACGAACTTGGCGCCCCGGCCTTCGGGCAGGTATTTTTGGGAGCGGCTGCGCCCGCGGCCTATTTTTGGCACACGGAGGCACCTCGCAAAGTCTCGCGCCATTCCGAGTCCGGCGGACGAAGTTGGCCAGCCCCACCCCCCAAGACTATAGCCCACCCGTTTTTGTGGCCTTTTTACGCTGGACGAACTTGGCGCCCCGGCCTCGGGGGCGGGTATTTTTGGCGCGGCTGTGCCCATGCCTATTTTTGGCACACGGAGGCTCCTCGCAAAGTCTCGCGTCATTCCGAGTCCGGCGGACGAAGTTGGCCAGCCTCACCCCCCAAGGCTATAGCCCACCCGTTTTTATGGCCTTTTTCCGCTGGTCGAACTTGGCGCCCCGGCCTTCGGGCTGGTATTTTTGGGCGCGGCTGTGACCGCGGCCTATTTTTGGCACACGGAGATGCCTCGTAAAGTCTCACGCCATTCCGGGTCCGGCGGACGAAGTTGGCCAGCCCCACCCCCCAAGGCTATAGCCCACCCGTTTTTGTGGCCTTTTTCCGCTGGACGAACTTGGCGCCCCGGCCTTCGGGGGGGTATTTTTGGGCGCGGCTGTGCCCGCAGCCTATTTTTGGCACACGGAGGCGCCTCGCAAAGTCTCGCGCCATTCTGAGACCGGCGGACGAAGTTGGCCAGCCCCACCCCCCAAGGCTATAGCCCACCCGTTTTTGTGGCCTTTTTCCGCTGGACGAACTTGGCGCCCCGGCCTTCGGGCGGGTATTTTTGGGCGCGGCTGTGCCCGCGGCCTATTTTTGGCACAAGGAGGCACCTCGCAAAGTCTCGCGCCATTCCGAGTCCGGCGGACGAAGTCGGCCAGCCCCACCCCCCAAGGCTATAGCCCACCCGTTTTTGTGGCCTTTTCCGCTGGACGAACTTGGCGCCCCGGCCTTCGGGCGGGTATTTTTGGGCGCGGCTGTGCCCGCGGCCTATTTTTGGCACACGGAGGCGCCTCGCAAAGTCTCGCGTCATTCCGAGTCCGGCGGACGAAGTTGGCCAGCCCCACCCCCCAAGGCTATAGCCCACCCGTTTTTATGGCCTTTTTCCGCTGGACGAACTTGGCGCCCCGGCCTTCGGGCGGGTATTTTTGGGCGCGGCTGTGACCGCGGCCTATTTTTGGCACACGGAGATGCCTCGTAAAGTCTCACGCCATTCCGGGTCCGGCGGACGAAGTTGGCCAGCCCCACCCCCCAAGGCTATAGCCCACCCGTTTTTGTGGCCTTTTTCCGCTGGACGAACTTGGCGCCCCGGCCTTCGGGGGGGTATTTTTGGGCGCGGCTGTGCCCGTAGCCTATTTTTGGCACACGGAGGCGCCTCGCAAAGTCTCGCGCCATTCTGAGACCGGCGGACGAAGTTGGCCAGCCCCACCCCCCAAGGCTATAGCCCACCCGTTTTTGTGGCCTTTTTCCGCTGGACGAACTTGGCGCCCCGGCCTTCGGGCAGGTATTTTTGGGAGCGGCTGCGCCCGCGGCCTATTTTTGGCACACGGAGGCACCTCGCAAAGTCTCGCGCCATTCCGAGTCCGGCGGACGAAGTTGGCCAGCCCCACCCCCAAGGCTATAGCCCGCCGGGTTTGTGGCCTTTTTCCGCTGGACGAACTTGGCGCCCCGGCCTTCGGGCGGGTATTTTTGGGCGCGGCTGTGCCCGCGGCCTATTTTTGGCACACGGAGGCACCTCGCAAAGTCTCGCGCCATTCCGAGTCCGGCGGACGAAGTCGGCCAGCCCCACCCCCCAAGGCTATAGCCCACCCGTTTTTCTGGCCTTTTTCCGCTGGACGAACTTGGCGCCCCGGCCTTCGGGCGGGTATTTTTGGGCGCGGCTGTGCCCGCGGCCTATTTTTGGCACACGGAGGCGCCTCGCAAAGTCTCGCGTCATTCCGAGTCCGGCGGACGAAGTTGGCCAGCCCCACCCCCCAAGGCTATAGCCCACCCGTTTTTATGGCCTTTTTCCGCTGGACGAACTTGGCGCCCCGGCCTTCGGGCTGGTATTTTTGGGCGCGGCTGTGACCGCGGCCTATTTTTGGCACACGGAGATGCCTCGTAAAGTCTCACGCCATTCCGGGTCCGGCGGACGAAGTTGGCCAGCCCCACCCCCCAAGGCTATAGCCCACCCGTTTTTGTGGCCTTTTTCCGCTGGACGAACTTGGCGCCCCGGCCTTCGGGGGTTATTTTTGGGCGCGGCTCTACCCGCAGCCTATTTTTGGCACACGGAGGCGCCTCGCAAAGTCTCGCGCCATTCTGAGACCGGCGGACGAAGTTGGCCAGCCCCACCCCCCAAGGCTATAGCCCACCCGTTTTTGTGGCCTTTTTCCGCTGGACGAACTTGGCGCCCCGGCCTTCGGGCAGGTATTTTTGGGAGCGGCTGCGCCCGCGGCATATTTTTGGCACACGGAGGCACCTCGTAAAGTCTCGCGCCATTCCGAGTCCGGCGGACGAAGTTGGCCAGCCCCACCCCCCAAGGCTATAGCCCACCCGTTTTTGTGGCCTTTTTTCGCTGGACGAACTTGGCGCCCCGGCCTTCGGGCGGGTATTTTTGGGCGCGGCTGTGCCCGCGGCCTATTTTTGGCACACGGAGGCACCTCGCAAAGTCTCGCGCCATTCCGAGTCCGGCGGACGAAGTCGGCCAGCCCCACCCCCCAAGGCTATAGCCCACCCGTTTTTCTGGCCTTTTTCCGCTGGACGAACTTGGCGCCCCGGCCTTCGGGGGGTATTTTTGGGCGCGGCTGTGCCCGCGGCCTATTTTTGGCACACGGAGGCGCCTCGCAAAGTCTCGCGTCATTCCGAGTCCGGCGGACGAAGTTGGCCAGCCCCACCCCCCAAGGCTATAGCCCACCCGTTTTTATGGCCTTTTTCCGCTGGACGAACTTGGCGCCCCGGCCTTCGGGCTGGTATTTTTGGGCGCGACTGTGACCGCGGCCTATTTTTGGCACACGGAGATGCCTCATAAAGTCTCACGCCATTCCGGGTCCGGCGGACGAAGTTGGCCAGCCCCACCCCCCAAGGCTATAGCCCACCCGTTTTTGTGGCCTTTTTCCGCTGGGCCGAACTTGGCGCCCGGCCTTCGGGGTATTTTTGGGCGCGGCTGTGCCCGCAGCCTATTTTTGGCACACGGAGGCGCCTCGCAAAGTCTCGCGCCATTCTGAGACCGGCGGACAGTTGGCCAGCCCCACCCCCACGGCTATAGCCCACCGTTTTTGTGGCCTTTTTCCGCTGGACGAACTTGGCGCCCCGGCCTTCGGGCAGGTATTTTTGGGAGCGGCTGCGCCGCGGCTATTTTTGGCACACGGAGGCACCTCGCAAAGTCTCGCGCAATTACGAGTCCGGCGGGCGGGGGTGGCCAGCCCCACCCCAAGGCTATAGCCCACCCGTTTTGTGGCCTTTTTTCCGCTGGACGAACTTGGTGCCCCGGCCTTCGGGCGGGTATTTTTGGGCGCGGCTGTGCCCGCGGCCTTTTTTTGGCACACAGAGGTGCCTCGCAAATTCTCGCGCCATTCCGAGCCCGGCGGACGAAGTTGGCCCGCCCCACCCCCCAAGGCTATAGCCCACCCGTTTTTGTGTTCTTTTACCGCTGGACGAACTTGGCGCCCGGCCTTCGGGCAGGTATTTTTGGCGCGGCTGTGACCACGGCCTATTTTTGGCACCCGGAGGCGCCTCGCAAAGTCTCGCGCCATTCCGAGTCCGGCGGACGAAGTTGGCCAGCCCCACCCCCCAAGGCTATAGCCCACCCGTTTTTGTGGCCTTTTTCCGCTGGACGAACTTGGCGCCCCGGCCTTCGGGCTGGTATTTTTGGGTGCGGCTGTGCCCGCGGCTTAGTTTTGGCACACGGAGGCGCCTCGCAAAGTCTCGCGCCATTCCGAGTCCGGCGGACGAAGTTGGCCAGCCCCACCCCCCAAGGCTATAGCCCACCCGTGTTTCTGGCCTTTTTCCGCTGGACGAACTTGGCGCCCCGGCCTTCGGGCGGGTATTTTTGGGCGCGGCTGTGCCCGCGGCCTATTTTTGGCACACGGAGGCGCCTCGCAAAGTCTCGCGCCCTTCCGAGTCCGGCGGACGAAGTTGGCCAGCCCCACCCCCCAAGGCTATAACCCACCCGTTTTTGTGGCCTTTTTCCGCTGGACGAACTTGGCGCCCCGGCCTTCGGGCGGGTATTTTTGGGCGCGGCTGTGCCCGCGGCCTATTTGTGGAACACGAATGCGCCTCGCAAAGTCTCGCGCCATTCCGAGTCCGGCTGACGAAGTGGCCAGCCCCAACCCCCAAGGCTATAGCCCGCCTGTTTTTGTGGCCTTTTTCCGCTGGACGAACTTGGCGCCCCGGCCTTCGGGCAGTATTTTTTTGGCGCGGCTGCGCCCATGCGCCTATTTTTGGCACACGGAGGCGCCTCGCAAAGTCTCGCGCCATTCCGAGTTCGGCGGACGAAGTTGGCCAGCCCCACCCCCCAAGGCTATAGCCCACCCGTTTTGTGGCCTTTTTCCGCTGGATGAACTTGGCGCCCCGGCCTTGGGCGGGTATTTTTGGCGCGGCTGTGCGCTGCGGCCTAATTTTGGCACACGGAGTGTCCTCGCAAAGTCTCGCGCCATTCCGAGTCCGGCGGACGAAGTTGGCCAGCCCCACCCCCCAAGCCTATAGCCCACCCGTTTTGTGGCCTTTTTCCGCTGGACTAACTTGGCGCCCCGGCGTTCGGGCAGGTATTTTTGGGCGCGGCTGTGACCGCGACCTATTTTTGGCACACGCAGGCGCCTCGCAAAGTCTCGCACTTTTCCGAGTCCGGCGGACGAAATTGGCCAGCCCCACCCCCCAAGGCTATAGCCCACCCGTTTTTGTGGCCTTTTTCCGCTGGACGAACTTTGCGCCTCGGCCTTCGGGCGGGTATTTTTCGGCGCGGCTGTGCCCGCGGCCTATTTTTGGCACACGGAGGTGCCTTGCAAAGTCTCGCGCTTTTCCGAGTTCGGCGGACGAAATTGGCCAGCCCCACCCCCCAAGGCTATAGCCCACCCGTTTTTGTGGCCTTTTTCCGCTGGACGAACTTTGCGCCCCGGCCTTCGGGCGGGTATTTTTCGGCGCGGCTGTGCCCGCGGCCTATTTTTGGCACACGGTGGCGCCTCGCAAAGTCTCGCGCCATTCCGAGTCCGGCGGACGAAGTTGGCCAGCCCCACCCCCCAAGGCTATAGCCCACCCGTTTTTGTGGCCTTTTTCCGCTGGACGAACTTGGCGCCCCGGCCATCGGGCGGGTAATTTTGGGCGCGGCTGTGACCAGGGTCTATTTTTGGCACACAGAGGAGCCTCGCAAAGTTTCGCGCCATTCCGAGTCCGGCGGACGAAGTGGGCCAGCCCCACCCCCCAAGGCTATAGCCCACCCGGTTTTGTGGCCTTTTTCCGCTGGACGAACTTGGCGCCCCGGCCTTCGGGGGGGTATTTTTGGGCGCGGCTGTGCCCGCGGCCTATTTTTGGCACACGGTGGCGCCTCGCAAAGTCTCGCGCCCTTCCGAGTCCGGCGGACAAAGTTGGCCAGCCCCACCCCCCAAGGCTATAACCCACCCGTTTTTGTGGCCTTTTTCCGCTGGACGAACTTGGCGCCCCGGCCTTCGGGCAGGTATTTTTGGGCGCGGCTGCGCCCGCTGCCTATTTTTGGCACACGGAGGTTCCTCGCAAAGTCTCGCGCCATTCCGAGTCCGGCGGACGAAGTTGGCCAGCCCCACCCCCCAAGGCTATAGCCCACCCGTTTTTGTGGCCTTTTTCCGCTGGATGAACTTGGCGCCCCGGCCTTCGGGCGGGTATTTTTGGGCGCGGCTGTGCCCGCGACCTATTTTTGGTACACGGAGGCGCCTCGCAACGTCTCGCGCCATTCCGCGTCCGGCGGACGCCGTTGGCCAGCCCCACCCCCCAAGGCTATAGCCCACCCGTTTTTGTGGCCTTTTTCCGCTGGACGAACTTGGCGCCCCGGCCTTCGGGCGGGTATTTTTGGGCGCGGCTGTGTCCGTGGCCTATTTTTGGCACACGGAGGTGCCGAGCAAAGTCTCGCGCCATTCAGAGTCTGGGGACGAAGTTGGCCAGCCCCACCCCCCAAGGCTATAGCCCACCCGTTTTTGTGGCCTTTTTCCGCTGGACGAACTTGGCGCCCCGGCCTTCGGGCGGGTATTTTTGGGCGGGGCTGTGCCCGCGGCCTATTTTTGGCACACGGAGGCGCCTTGCATAGTCTCGCGCCATTCCGAGTCCGGCGGACGAAGTTGGCCAGCCCCACCCCCCAAGGCTATAGCCCACCCGTTTTTGTGGCCTTTTTCCGCTGGACGAACTTGGCGCCCCGGCCTTCGGGGGGGTATTTTTGGGCGCGGCTGTGCCCGCGTCCTATTTTTGGCACACGGATGCACCTCGCAAAGTCTCGCTCCATTCCGAGTCCGGCGGACGAAGTTGGCCAGCCCAACCCCCCAAGGCTATAGCCCACCCGTTTTTGTGGCCTTTTTCCGCTGGACGAACTTGGCGCCCCGGGCTTCGGGCGGGTATTTTTGGGCGCGGCTTTGCCCGTGGCCTATTTTTGGCACACGAAGGCGCCTCGCAATGTCTCGCGCCATTCCGAGTCCGGCGGACGAAGTTGGCCAGCCCCACCCCCCAAGCATATAGCCCACCCGTTTTTGTGGCCTTTTCCCGCTGGACGAACTTGGCGCCCCGGCCTTCCGGCGGGTATTTTTGGGCGCGGCTGTGCCCGCGGCCTATTTTTGGCACACGGAGGCGCCTCGCAAAGTCTCGCGCCATTCCGAGTCCGGCGGACGAAGTTGGCCAGCCCCACCCCCCAAGGCTATCTCCCACCCGTTTTTGTGGCTTTTTCCGCTGGACGAACTTGCGCCCCGGCCTTCGGGCGGGTATTTTTGGGCGCGGCTGTTCCCGAAGCCAATATTTGGCACACGGAGGCGCCTCGCAAAGTCTCGCGCCATTCCGATTCCGGCGGACGAAGTTGGCCAGCCCCACCCCCCAAGGCTATAGCCCACCCGGTTTTGTGGCCTTTTTCCGCTGGACGAACTTGGCGCCCCGGCCTTCGGGGGGGTATTTTTGGGCGCGGCTGTGCCCGCGGCCTATTTTTGGTACACGGAGGCGCATCACAAAGTCTCGCGCCATTCCGAGTCCGGCGGACGAAGTTTGGCCAGCCCCACCCCCCAAGGCTATAGCCCACCCGTTTTTGTGGCCTTTTACCGCTGGACGAACTTGGCGCCCCAACCTTCGGGCGGGTATTTTTTGGCGCGGCTGTTCCCGCGGCCTATTTTTGGCACACGGAGGCGCCTCGCAAAGTCTCGCGCCATTCCGAGTCCGGCGGACGAAGTTGGCCAGCCCCACCCCCCAAGGCTATAGCCCACCCGTTTTTGTGGCCTTTTTCCGCTGGATGAACTTGGCGCCCCGGCCTTCGGGCGGGTATTTTTGGGCGCGGCTGTGCCCGCGACCTATTTTTGGTACACGGAGGCGCCTCGCAAAGTCTCGCGCCATTCCGCGTCCGGCGGACGAAGTTGGCCAGCCCCACCCCCCAAGGCTATAGCCCACCCGTTTTTGTGGCCTTTTTCCGCTGGACGAACTTGGCGCCCCGGCCTTCGGGCGGGTATTTTTGGGCGCGGCTGTGTCCGTGGCCTATTTTTGGCACACGGAGGTGCCGAGCAAAGTCTCGCGCCATTCAGAGTCTGGGGACGAAGTTGGCCAGCCCCACCCCCCAAGGCTATAGCCCACCCGTTTTTGTGGCCTTTTTCCGCGGGACGGACGTGGCGCCCGGCCTTCGGGCGGGTATTTTTAGGCGGGCTGTGCCCGCGGCCTGGCCCCAGCACACGGAGGCGCCTTGCATAGTCTCGCGCCATTCCGAGTCCGGCGGACGAAGTTGGCCAGCCCCACCCCCCAAGGCTATAGCCCACCCGTTTTTGTGGCCTTTTTCCGCTGGACGAACTTGGCGCCCCGGCCTTCGGGGGGGTATTTTTGGGCGCGGCTGTGCCCGCGTCCTATTTTTGGCACACGGATGCACCTCGCAAAGTCTCGCTCCATTCCGAGTCCGGCGGACGAAGTTGGCCAGCCCAACCCCCCAAGGCTATAGCCCACCCGTTTTTGTGGCCTTTTTCCGCTGGACGAACTTGGCGCCCCGGGCTTCGGGCGGGTATTTTTGGGCGCGGCTTTGCCCGCGGCCTATTTTTGGCACACGAAGGCGCCTCGCAATGTCTCGCGCCATTCCGAGTCCGGCGGACGAAGTTGGCCAGCCCCACCCCCCAAGCATATAGCCCACCCGTTTTTGTGGCCTTTTCCCGCTGGACGAACTTGGCGCCCCGGCCTTCCGGCGGGTATTTTTGGGCGCGGCTGTGCCCGCGGCCTATTTTTGGCACACGGAGGCGCCTCGCAAAGTCTCGCGCCATTCCGAGTCCGGCGGACGAAGTTGGCCAGCCCCACCCCCCAAGGCTATCTCCCACCCGTTTTTGTGGCTTTTTCCGCTGGACGAACTTGCGCCCCGGCCTTCGGGCGGGTATTTTTGGGCGCGGCTGTTCCCGAAGCCAATATTTGGCACACGGAGGCGCCTCGCAAAGTCTCGCGCCATTCCGATTCCGGCGGACGAAGTTGGCCAGCCCCACCCCCCAAGGCTATAGCCCACCCGTTTTTGTGGCCTTTTTCCGCTGGACGAACTTGGCGCCCCGGCCTTCGGGGGGGTATTTTTGGGCGCGGCTGTGCCCGCGGCCTATTTTTGGTACACGGAGGCGCATCACAAAGTCTCGCGCCATTCCGAGTCCGGCGGACGAAGTTTGGCCAGCCCCACCCCCCAAGGCTATAGCCCACCCGGTTTTTTGGGCATTTAACGCTGGACGAACTTGGCGCCCCAACATTCGGGCGGGTATTTTTTGGCGCGGCTGTTCCCGCGGCCTATTTTTGGCACACGGAGGCGCCTCGCAAAGTCTCGCGCCATTCCGAGTCCGGCGGACGAAGTTGGCCAGCCCCACCCCCCAAGGCTATATAGCCCACCCGTTTTTGTGGCCTTTTTCCGCTGGACGAACTTGGCGCCCCGGCCTTCGGGCGGTTATATTTGGGCGCGGCTGTGCCCGCGGCCTATTTTTGGCGTACCGAGGCCCCTCGCAAAGTCTCGCGCCATTCCGAGTCCGGCGGACGAAGTTGGCCAGCCCCACCCCCCAAGGCTATAGCCCACCCGTTTTTGTGGCCTTTTACCGCTGGACGAACTTCGCGCCCCGGCTTTCGGGTGGGTATTTTTGGGCGCGGCTTTGCCCGCGGCCTATTTTTGGCACACGAAGGCGCCTCGCAATGTCTCGCGCCATTCCGAGTCCGGCGGACGAAGTTGGCCAGCCCCACCCCCCAAGCATATAGCCCACCCGTTTTTGTGGCCTTTTCCCGCTGGACGAACTTGGCGCCCCGGCCTTCCGGCGGGTATTTTTGGGCGCGGCTGTGCCCGCGGCCTATTTTTGGCACACGGAGGTGCCTCGCAAAGTCTCGCGCCATTCCGAGTCCGGCGGACGAAGTTGGCCAGCCCCACCCTCCAAGGCTATCTCCCACCCGTTTTTGTGGCTTTTTCCGCTGGACGAACTTGCGCCCCGGCCTTCGGGCGGGTATTTTTGGGCGCGGCTGTTCCCGCAGCCAATATTTGGCACACGGAGGCGCCTCGCAAAGTCTCACGCCATTCCGAGTCCGGCGGACGAAGTTGGCCAGCCCCACCCCCCAAGGCTATAGCCCACCCGTTTTTGTGGCCTTTTTCCGCTGGACGAACTTGGCGCCCCGGCCATCGGGCGGTTATATTTGGGCGCGGCTGTGCCCGCGGCCTATTTTTGGCGTTCCGAGGCCACTCGCAAAGTCTCGCGCCATTCCGAGTCCGGCGGACGAAGTTGGCCAGCCCCACCCCCCAAGGCTATAGCCCACCCGTTTTTGTGGCCTTTTACCGCTGGACGAACTTCGCGCCCCGGCCTTCGGGCGGGTATTTTTGGGCGCGGTTTTGCCCGCGGCCTATTTTTGGCACACGAAGGCACCTCACAAAGTCTCGCGCCATTCCGAGTCCGGCGGACGAAGTTGGCCAGCCCCACCCCCCAAGGCTATAGCCCACCCGTTTTTGTGGCCTTTTTCCGCTGGACGAACTTGGCGCCCCGGCCTTCGGGCGGGTATTTTTGGGCGCGGCTGTTCCCGCGGCCTATTTTTGGCACACGGAGGCGCCTCGCAAAGTCTCACGCCATTCCGAGTCCGGCGGACGAAGTTGGCCAGCCCCACCCCCCAAGGCTATAGCCCACCCGTTTTTGTGGCCTTTTTCCGCTGGACGAACTTGGCGCCCCGGCCATCGGGCGGTAGTTTTGGGCGCGGATGTGCCCGCGGCCTATTTTTGGCACACGGAGGCACCTCGCAAAATCTCGCGCCATTCTGAGTCCGGCGGACGAAGTTGGCCAGCCCCACCCCCCAAGGCTATAGCCCACCGGTTTTTGTGGCCATTTTCCGCTGGACGAACTTGGCGCCCCGGCCTTCGGGCGGGTATTTTGGGGCGCGGCTGTGCCCAAGGCCTATTTTTGACACACGGAGGCGCCTCGCAAAGTCTCATGCCATTCCGAGTCCGGCGGACGAAGTTGGCCAGCCCCACCCCCCAAGGCTATACCCACCTGTTTTTGTGGCCTTTTTCCGCTGGACGAACTTGGCGCCCCGGCCATCGGGCTGTAGTTTTGGGCGCGGATGTGCACGCGGCCTATTTTTGGCACACGGAGGCACCTCGCAAAGTCTCGCACCATTCCGAGTCCGGCGGACGAGGTTGGCCAGCCCCACCCCCCAAGGCTATAGCCCACCTGTTTTTGTGGCCTTTTTCCGCTGGACGAACTTGGCGCCCCGGCCTTCGGGCGGGTATTTTTGGGCGCGGCTGTGCCCGCGGCCTATTTTTGGAACACGGAGGCGCCTTGCAAAGTCTCGCGCCATTCCGAGTCCGGCGGATGAAGTTGGCCAGCCCCACCCCCCAAGGCTATAGCCCACCCGTTTTTGTGGCCTTTTTCCGCTGGACGATCTTTGCGCCCCGGCCTTCGGGCGGGTATTTTTGGGCGCGGCTGTGCCCGCGGCCTATTTTTGGCACACGGAGGCGCCTCGCAAAGTCTCGCGCCATTCCGAGTCCGGCGGACGAAGTTGGCCATCCCCACCCCCCAAGGCTATAGCCCACCCGTTTTTGTGGCCTTTTTCCGCTGGACGAATTTGGCGCCCCGGCCTTCGGGCCGGTATTTTTGGGCGCGGCTGTGCCCACAGCCTATTTTTGGCACACAGAGGCGCCTCGTAAAGTCTCGCGCCATTCCGAGTCCGGCGGACGAAGTTGGCCAGCCCCACCCCTCAAGGCTATAGCCCACCCGTTTTTGTTGCCTTTTTCCGCTGGTCGAACTTGGCGCCCCGGCCTTCGGGCGGGTATTTTTGGGCGCCGCTGTGCCCGCGGCCTATTTTTTGCTCACGGAGGTGCCTCGCAAAGTCTAGCGCCATTCCGGGTCCGGCGGACGCAGTTGCCCAGCCCCACCCCCCAAGGCTATAGCCCACCCGTTTTTGTGGCCTTTTTCCGCTGGACGAACATGGCGCCCCGGCCTTCGGGCGGGTATTTTTGGGCGCTGCTGTGCCCGCGGCCTATTTTTGGCACACAGAGGAGCCTCGGAAAGTCTCGCGCCATTCCGAGTCCGGCGGACGAAGTTGGCCAGCCCCACCCCCTAAGGCTATAGCCCACCCATTTTTGTGGCCTTTTTCCGTTGGACGAACTTCGCGCCCCGGCTTTCGGGCGGGTATTTTTGGGCGCGGCTGTGCCCGCGGCCTATTTTTGCCACACGGAGGCGCCTCGCAATGTCTCGCGCCATTCCGAGTCCGGCGGACGAAGTTGGCCAGCCCCACCCCCCAAGGCTATAGCCCACCCGTTTTTTGGCCTTTTTCCGCTGGACGAACTTGGCACCCCAGCCTTCGGGCGGGTATTTTCGGGCGCCGCTGTGCCCGCGGCCTATTTTTGGTACATGGAGGCCCCTCGCAAAGTCTCGCGCCATTCCGAGTCCGGCGGACGAAGTTGGCCAGCCCCACCCCCCAAGGCTATAGCCCACCCGTTTTTGTGGCCTTTTTCCGTTGGACGAACTTGGCGCCCCGGCCTTCGGGCGGGTATTTTTGGGCGCGGCTGTGCCCGCGGCCTATTTTTGGCACACGGAGGCGCCTCGCAAAGTCTCGCGCCATTCCGAGTCCGGCGGACGAAGTTGGCCAGCCCACCCCCCAAGGCTATAGCCCACCCGTTTTTGTGGCCTTTTTCCGCTGGACGAACTTGGCGCCCCGGCCTTCGGGCCTGTATTTTTGGGCGCGGCTGTGTCCGCGGCCTATTTTTGGCACACGGAGGCGCCTCGTAAAGTCTCGCGCCATTCTGAGTCCGGCGGACGAAGTTGGACAGCCCCACCCCCCAAGGCTATAGCCCACCCGTTTTTGTGGCCTTTTTCCGCTGGACGAACTTGGCGCCCCGGCCTTCGGGTGGGTATTTTTGGGCGCGGCTGTGCCCGCGGCCTATTTATGGCACACGGAGGCGCCTCGCAAAGTCTCGCGCCATTCTGAGTCCGGCGGACGAAGTTGGCCATCCCCACCCCCCAAGGCTATAGCCCACCCGTTTTTGTGGCCTTTTTCCGCTGGACGAACTTGGCGCCCCGGCCTTCGGGCCGGTATTTTTGGGCGCGGCTGTGCCCGCAGCCTATTTTTGGCACACAGAGGTGCCTCGCAAAGTCTCGCGCCATTCCGTGTCCGGCGGACGAAGTTGGCCAGCCCCACCCCCCAAGGCTATAGCCCACCCGTTTTTGTGGCCTTTTTCCGCTGGACGAACTTGGCGCCCCGGCCTTCGGGGGGGTATTTTTGGGTGCGGCTGTGCCCGTGGCATATTTTTGGCACACGGAGGCGCCTCGCAAAGTCTCGCGCCATTCCGAGTCCGGCGGACGAAGTTGGCTAGCCCCACCCCCCAAGGCTATAGCCCACCCGTTTTTGTGGCCTTTTTCCGCTGGACGATCTTTGCTCCCCGGCCTTCGGGCGGGTATTTTTGGGCTCTGCTGTGCCCGCGGCCTATTTTTGGCACACGGAGGCGCCTCGCAAAGTCTCGCGCCAATCCGAGTCCGGCGGACGAAGTTGGCCAGCCCCACCCCCCAAGGCTATAGCCCACCCGTTTTTGTGGCCTTTTTCCACTGGACGAACTTGGCGCCCCGACTTTCGGGGGGGTATTTTTGGGCGCGGCTGTGCCCGCGGCCTATTTTTGGCACACGGAGGTGCCTCGCAAAGTCTCGCGCCATTCCGAGTCCGGCGGACGAAGTTGGCCAGCCCCACCCCCCAAGGCTATAGCCCACCCGTTTTTATGGCCTTTTTCCGCTGGACGAACTTGAGGCCCCGGCCTTCGGGCGGTTATTTTTGGGCTCGGCTGTGCCCGCGGCCTATTTTTGGAACACGGAGGCGCCTCGCAAAGTCTCGCGCCATTCCGAGTCCGGCGGACGAAGTTGGCCAGCCCCCCCCCCCAGGCTATAGCCCACCCCGTTTTGTGGGCGTTTTACGCGGGGCGAACATTGCGCCCCCGCCGTAGGGGGGGTATTTTTGGGCGCGGCTGTGCCCGCGGCCTATTTTTGGTACACGGAGGCGCCTCCCAAAGTCTCGCGCCATTCCGAGTCCGGCGGACAAAGTTTGGCCAGCCCCACCCCCCAAGGCTATAGCCCACCCGTTTTTGTGGCCTTTTCCCGCTGGACGAACTTGGCGCCCCGGCCTTCCGGCGGGGATTTTTGGGCGCGGCTGTGCCCGCGGCTTATTTTTGGCAAACGGAGGCGCCTCGCAAAGTCTCGCGCCATTCCGAGTCCGGCGGACGAAGTTGGCCAGCCCCACCCTCCAAGGCTATAGCCCACCTGTTTTTGTGGCCTTTTTCCGCTGGACGAACTTGGCGCCCCGGCCATCGGGCGGTAGTTTTGGGCGCGGATGTGCCCGCGGCCTATTTTTGGCACACGGAGGCACCTCGCAAAGTCTCGCGCCATTCCGAGTCCGGCGGACGAGGTTGGCCAGCCCCACCCCCCAAGGCTATAGCCCACCCGTTTTTGTGGCCTTTTTCCGCTGGACGATCTTTGCGCCCCGGCCTTCGGGCGGGTATTTTTGGGCTCGGCTGTGCCCGCGGCCTATTTTTGGCACACGGAGGCGCCTCGCAAAGTCTCGCGCCATTCCGAGTCCGGCGGACGAAGTTGGCCAGCCCCACCCCCCAAGGCTATAGCCCACCCGTTTTTGTGGCCTTTTTCCGCAGGACGAACTTGGCGCCCCGGCCTTCAGGCGGGTATTTTTGGCACACGGAGGTGCCTCGCAATGTCTCGCGCCATTCCGAGTCCGGCGGACGATTTGGCCAGCCCCACCCCCCAAGGCTATAGCCCACCCGTTTTTGTGGCCTTTTTCCGCTGGACGAACTTGGCGCCCCGGCCTTCGGGCGGGTATTTTTGGGCGCGGCTGTTCCCGCGGCCTATTTTTGGCACACAGAGGTGCCTCGCAAAGTCCCGCGCCATTCCGAGTCCGGCGGACGAAGTTGGCCAGCCCCACCCCCCAAGGCTATAGCCCACCCGTTTTTGTGGCCTTTTTCCGCTGGACGAACTTGGCGCCCCGGCCTTCGGGCGGGTATTTTTGGGCGCGGCTTTGTCCGCGGCCTATTTTTGGCACACGGAGGTGCCTCGTAAAGTCTCGCGCCATTCCGAGTCCGGCGGACGAAGTTGGCCAGCCCCACCCCCCAAGGCTATAGCCCACCCGTTTTTGTTGCCTTTTTCCGCTGGACGAACTTGGCGCCCCGGCCTTCGGGCGGGTATTTTTGGGCGCCGCTGTGCCCGCGGCCTATTTTTGGCACACGGAGGTGCCTCGCAAAGTCTCGCGCCATTCCGAGTCCGGCGGACGAAGTTGCCCAGCCCCACCCCCAAGGCTATAGCCCACCCGTTTTTGTGGCCTTTTTCCACTGGACGAACTTGGCGCCCCGGCCTTCGGGGGGGTATTTTAGGGCGCGACTGTGCCCGCGGCCTATTTTTGGCACACGGAGGTGCCTCGCAAAGTCTCGCGCCATTCCGAGTCCGGCGGACGAAGTTGGCCAGCCCCACCCCCCAAGGCTATAGCCCACCCGTTTTTGTGGCCTTTTTCCGCTGGACGAACTTGGCGCCCCGGCCTTCGGGCGGGTATTTTTGGGCGCGGCTGTTCCCGCGGGCTATTTTTGGCACGCGGAGGCGCCTCACAAAGTCTCGCACCATTCCGAGTCCGACGGACGAAGTTGGCCAGCCCCACCCCCCAAGGCTATAGCCCACCCGTTTTTGTGGCCTTTTTCCTCTGGACGAACTTGGCGCCCCGGCCTTCGGGCCGGTATTTTTGGGCGCGGCTGTGCCCGCGGCCTATTTTTGGCACACAGAGGTGCCTCGCAAAGTCCCGCGCCATTCCGAGTCCGGCGGACGAAGTTGGCCAGCCCCACCCCCCAAGGCTATAGCCCACCCGTTTTTGTGGCCTTTTTCCGCTGGACGGACTTGGCGCCCCGGCCTTCGGGCGGGTATTTTTGGGCGCGGCTGTGCCCGCGGCCTATTTTTGGCACACGGAGGTGCCTCGCAATGTCTCGCGCCATTCCGAGTCCGGCGGACGATTTGGCCAGCCCCACCCCCCAAGGCTATAGCCCACCCGTTTTTGTGGCCTTTTTCCGCTGGACGAACTTGGCGCTCCGGCCTTCGGGCGGGTATCTTTGGGCGCGGCTGTGCCCACAGACTATTTTTGGCACACAGAGGTGCCTCGCAAAGTCCCGCGCCATTCCGAGTCCGGCGGACGAAGTTGGCCAGCCCCACCCCCCAAGGCTATAGCCCACCCGTTTTTGTGGCCTTTTTCCGCTGGACGGACTTGGCGCCCCGGCCTTCGGGCAGGTATTTTTGGGCGCGGCTGTGCCCGCGGCCTATTTTTGGCACACAGAGGTGCCTCGCAAAGTCCCGCGCCATTCCGAGTCCGGCGGACGAAGTTGGCCAGCCCCCCCCCCCCAAGGCTATAGCCCACCCGTTTTTGTGCCCTTTTTCCGCTGGACGGACTTGGCGCCCCGGCCTTCGGGCGGGTATTTTTGGGCGCGGCTGTGCCCGCGGCCTATTTTTGTCACACGGAGGTGCCTCGCAATGTCTCGCGCCATTCCGAGTCCGGCGGACGATTTGGCCAGCCCCACCCCCCAAGGCTATAGCCCACCCGTTTTTGTGGCCTTTTTCCGCTGGACGAACTTGGCGCCCCGGCCATCGGGCGTGTATTTTTGGGCGCGGCTGTGTCCGCGGCCTAGTTTTGGCACACGGAGGCGCCTCGCAAAGTCTCGCACCATTCCGAGTCCGGCGGACGAAGTTGGCCAACCCCACCCCCCAAGGCTATAGCCCACCCATTTTTGTGGCCTTTTTCCGCAGGACGAACTTGGCGCCCCGGCCTTCGGGCGGGTATTTTTGGGCGCGGCTGTGCCCGCGGCCTATTTTTGGCACACGGAGGTGCCTCGCAATGTCTCTCGCCATTCCGAGTCCGGCGGATGATTTGGCCAGCCCCACCCCCCAAGGCTATAGCCCACCCGTTTTTGTGGCCTTTTTCCGCTGGACGAACTTGGCGCCCCGGCCTTCGGGCGGGTATTTTTGGGCGCGGCTGTTCCCGCGGCCTATTTTTGGCACACAGAGGTGCCTCGCAAAGTCCCGCGCCATTCCGAGTCCGGCGGACGAAGTTGGCCAGCCCCACCCCCCAAGGCTATAGCCCACCCGTTTTTGTGGCCTTTTTCCGCTGGACGAACTTGGCGCCCCGGCCTTCGGGCGGGTATTTTTGGGCGCGGCTGTGCCCGCAGACTATTTTTGGCACACGGAGGCGCCTCACAAAGTCTCGCACCATTCCGAGTCCGGCGGACGAAGTTGGCCAGCCCCACCCCCCAAGGCTATAGCCCACCCGTTTTTGTGGCCTTTTTCCGCTGGACGAACTTGGCGCCCCGGCCTTCGGGCGGGTATTTTTGGGTGCGGCTGTGCCCGCGGCCTATTTTTGGCACACGGAGGTGCCTCGCAAAGTCTCGCGCCATTCCGAGTCCGGCAGATAAAGTCGGCCAACCCCACCCCCCAAGGCTATAGCCCACCCGTTTTTGTGGTCTTTTTCCGCTAGATGAACTTGGCGCCCCGGCCTTCGGGCGGGTATTTTTGGGCGCGGCTGTGCCCGCGGCCTATTTTTGGCACACGGAGGCGCCTCGCAAAGCCTCGCGCCATTCCGAGTCCGGCGGACGAAGTCGGCCAGCCCCACCCCCCAAGGCTATAGCCCACCAGTTTTCGTGGCCTTTTTCCGCTGGACGAACTTGGCGCCCCGGCCTTTGGGCGGGTATTTTTGGGTACGGCTGTGCCCGCGGCCTATGTTTGGCACACGGAGGAGCCTCGGAAAGTCTCGCGCCATTCCGAGTCCGGCGGACGAAGATGGCCAGCCCTCCCCCCCAAGGCTATGGCCCACCCGTTTTCGTGGCCTTTTTCCGCCGGACGAACTTGGCGCCCCGGCCTTCGGGCGGGTATTTTTGGCCGCGGCTGTTGACGAAGTCGGCCAGCCCCACCCCCCAAGGCTATACCCCACCCGTTTTCGTGGCCTTTTTCCGCTGGACGAACTTGGCGCCCCGGCCTTCGGGCGGGTATTTTTGGGCGCGGCTGTGCCCGCGGCCTATTTTTGGCACACGGAGGCGCCTCACAAAGTCTCGCGCCATTCCGAGTCCGGCGGACGAAGTCGGCCAGCCTCACCTCCCTAGGCTATAGTCCACCAGTTTTCGTGGCCTTTTTCCGCTGGACGAACTTGGCGCCCCGGCCTTCGGGCGGGTATTTCTGGGCGCGGCTGTGGCCGCGGCCTAAGCCCCCACACACACGGGCGCCTCGCACATTCGCGCGCCATTCCGAGTCCGGCGGACGAAGTGGGCCAGCCCCACCCCCCACGGCTATAGCCCACCCGTTTTCGTGGAATTTTTCCGCTGGACGAACTTGGCGCCCCGGCCTTCGGGCGGGTATTTCTGGGCGCGGCTGTGCCCGCGGCCTAATTTTGGCACACGGAGGTGCCTCGCAAAGTCTCGCGCCATTCCGAGTCCGGCGGACGAAGTTGGCCAGCCCCACCCCCCAAGGCTATAGCCCACCCGTTTTCGTGGCCTTTTTCCGCTGGACGAACTTGGCGCCCCGGCCTTCGGGCGGCTATTTTTGGCGCGGCTGTACCCCATGGCCTATTTTTCGCACACGGAGGTGCCTCGCAAAGTCTCGCGCCATTCCGAGTCCGGCTGACGTAGTTGTCCAGCCCCACCCCCCAAGGCTATAGCCCACCCGTTTTTGTGGCCTTTTTCCGCTGGACGAACTTGGCGCCCCGGTCATCGGGCTGTTATTTTTAGGCGCGGCTGTGCCGCGGCCAATTTCTGGCACACGGAGGCACCTCGTAAAGTCTCGCGCCATTCCGAGTCCGGCGGACGAAGTTGGCCAGCCCCACCCCCAAGGCTATAGGCCATCCGTTTTGTGGCCTTTTTCCGCTGGGCGAACTTCGCGCCCGGCCTTCGGGCGGGTATTTTTGGGCGCGGCTGTGCCCGCGGCCTATTTTTGGCACACGGAGGTGCCTCGCAAAGTCTCGCGCCATTCCGAGCCCGGCGGACGAAGTTGGCCAGCCCCACCCCCGAAGGCTATAGCCCACCCGTTTTTGTGGCCTTTGTCCGCTGGACGAACTTGGCGCCCCGGCCTTCGGGCGGGTATTTTTGGGCGCGGCTGTGCCCGTGGCCTATGTTTGGCACACGGAGGCACCTCGCAAAGTCTCGCGCCATTCCGAGTCCGGCGGACGAAGTTGGCCAGCCCCACCCCCGAAGGCTATAGCCCACCCGTTTTTGTGGCCTTTTTCCGCTGGACGAACTTGGCGCCCCGGCCTTCGGGCGGGTATTTTTGGGCGCGGCTGTGTCTACGGCCTATTTTTGGCACACGGAGGCACCTCGCAAAGTCTCGCGCCATTCCGAGTCCGGCGGACGAAGTTGGCCAGCCCCACCCCCCAAGGCTATAGGCCACCCGTTTTTGTGGCCTTTTTCCGCTGGACGAACTTCGCGCCCCGGCCTTCGGTCGGGTATTTTTGGGCGTGGCTGTGCCCGCGGCCTATTTTTGGCTCACGGTGGCGCCTCGCAAAGTCTCGCGCCATTCCGAGTCCGGCGGACGAAGTTGGCCAGCCCCACCCCCCAAGGCTATAGCCCACCTGTTTTTGTGGCCTTTTTCCGCTGGACGAACTTGGTGCCCCGGCCTTCGGTCGGGTATTTTTGGGCGCGGCTGTGCCCGCGGCCTATTTTTGGCACACGGAGGCGCCTCGCAAAGTCTCGCGCCATTCCGAGTCCGGCGGACGAAGTTGGCCAGGCCCACCCCCCAAGGCTATAGCCCAGCCGTTTTCGTGGCATTTTTCCGCTGGACGAACTTGGCGCCCCGGCCTTCGGGTGGGTATTTTTGGGCGCGGCTGTTCCCGTGGCCTATTTTTCGCACTCGGAGGTGCCTCGCAAAGTCTCGCGCAATTCCGAGTCCGGCGGACGAAGTTGTCCAGCCCCACCCCCTAAGGCAATAGCCCACCCGTTTTTGTGGCCTTTTTCCGCTGGACGAACTTGGCGCCCCGGCCTTCGGGCTGGTATTTTTGGGCGCGGCTGTGCCCGTGGCCTATTTTTGGCACACGGAGGCACCTCGCAAAGTCTCGCGCCATTCCGAGTCCGGCGGACGAAGTTGGCCAGCCCCACCCCCCACGGCTATAGCCCACCCGTTTTCGTGGAATTTTTCCGCTGGACGAACTTGGCGCCCCGGCCTTCGGGCGGGTATTTCTGGGCGCGGCTGTGCCCGCGGCCTAATTTTGGCACACGGAGGCGCCTCGCAAAGTCTCGCGCCATTCCGAGTCCGGCGGACGAAGTTGGCCAGCCCCACCCCCCAAGGCTATAGCCCACCCGTTTTCGTGGCCTTTTTCCGCTGGACGAACTTGGAGCCCCGGCCTTCGGGCGGGTATTTTTGGGCGCGGCTGTACCCGCGGCCTATTTTTCGCACACGGAGGTGCCTCGCAAAGTCTCGCGCCATTCCGAGTCCGGCGGACGAAGTTGTCCAGCCCCACCCCCCAAGGCTATAGCCCACCCGTTTTTGTGGCCTTTTTCCGCTGGACGAACTTGGCGCCCCGGTCATCGGGCTGGTATTTTTGGGCGCGGCTGTGCCCGCGGCCAATTTTTGGCACACGGAGGCACCTCGTAAAGTCTCGCGCCATTCCGAGTCCGGCGGACGAAGTTGGCCAGCCCCACCCCCCAAGGCTATAGGCCATCCGTTTTTGTGGCCTTTTTCCGCTGGACGAACTTCGCGCCCCGGCCTTCGGGCGGGTATTTTTGGGCGCGGCTGTGCCCGCGGCCTATTTTTGGCACACGGAGGTGCCTCGCAAAGTCTCGCGCCATTCCGAGCCCGGCGGACGAAGTTGGCCAGCCCCACCCCCCAAGGCTATAGCCCACCCGTTTTTGTGGCCTTTTTCCGCTGGACGAACTTGGCGCCCCGGCCTTCGGGCGGGTATTTTTGGGCGCGGCTGTGCCCGTGGCCTATTTTTGGCACACGGAGGCACCTCGCAAAGTCTCGCGCCATTCCGAGTCCGGCGGACGAAGTTGGCCAGCCCCACCCCCGAAGGCTATAGCCCACCCGTTTTTGTGGCCTTTTTCCGCTGGACGAACTTGGCGCCCCGGCCTTCGGGCGGGTATTTTTGGGCGCGGCTGTGTCTACGGCCTATTTTTGGCACACGGAGGCACCTCGCAAAGTCTCGCGCCATTCCGAGTCCGGCGGACGAAGTTGGCCAGCCCCACCCCCCAAGGCTATAGGCCACCCGTTTTTGTGGCCTTTTTCCGCTGGACGAACTTCGCGCCCCGGCCTTCGGTCGGGTATTTTTGGGCGCGGCTGTGCCCGCGGCCTATTTTTGGCTCACGGTGGCGCCTCGCAAAGTCTCGCGCCATTCCGAGTCCGGCGGACGAAGTTGGCCAGCCCCACCCCCCAAGGCTATAGCCCACCTGTTTTTGTGGCCTTTTTCCGCTGGACGAACTTGGTGCCCCGGCCTTCGGTCGGGTATTTTTGGGCGCGGCTGTGCCCGCGGCCTATTTTTGGCACACGGAGGCGCCTCGCAAAGTCTCGCGCCATTCCGAGTCCGGCGGACGAAGTTGGCCAGGCCCACCCCCCAAGGCTATAGCCCAGCCGTTTTCGTGGCATTTTTCCGCTGGACGAACTTGGCGCCCCGGCCTTCGGGTGGGTATTTTTGGGCGCGGCTGTTCCCGCGGCCTATTTTTGGCACACGGAGGCGCCTTACAAAGTCTCGCGCCATTCCGAGTCCGGCGGACAAAGTTGTCCAGCCCCACCCCCCAAGGCTATAGCCCACCCTTTTTCGTGGCCTTTTTCCGCTGGACGAACTTGGAGCCCCGGCCTTCGGGCGGGTATTTTTGGGCGCGGCTGTTCCCGCGGCCTATTTTTCGCACACGGAGGTGCCTCACAAAGGCTCGCGCCATTCCGAGTCCGGCGGACGAAGTTGTCCAGCCCCACCCCCCAAGGCTATAGCCCACCCGTTTTTGTGGCCTTTTTCCGTTGGACGAACTTGGCGCCCCGGCCTTCGGGCGGGTATTTTTGGGCGCGGCTGTGCCCGCGGCCTATTTTTGGCACACGGAGGCGCCTCGCAAAGTCTCGCGCCATTCCGAGTCCGGCGGACGAAGTTGGCCAGCCCCACCCCCCAAAGCTATAGCCCACCCGTTTTCGTGGCCTTTTTCCACTGGACGAGCTTGGCGCCCCGGCCTTCGGGCGGGTATTTTTGGGCGCGGCTGTGCCCGCGGCCTATTTTTGGCACACGGAGGCGCCTCGCAAAGTCTCGCGCCATTCCGAGTCCGGCGGACGAAGTTGGCCAGCCCCACCCCCCAAAGCTATAGCCCACCCGTTTTCGTGGCCTTTTTCCACTGGACGAGCTTGGAGCCCCGGCCTTCGGGAGGGTATTTTTGGGCGCGGCTGTTCCCGTGGCCTATTTTTCGCACTCGGAGGTGCCTCGCAAAGTCTCGCGCAATTCCGAGTCCGGCGGACGAAGTTGTCCAGCCCCACCCCCTAAGGCAATAGCCCACCCGTTTTTGTGGCCTTTTTCCGCTGGACGAACTTGGCGCCCCGGCCTTCGGGCTGGTATTTTTGGGCGCGGCTGTGCCCGTGGCCTATTTTTGGCACACGGAGGCACCTCGCAAAGTCTCGCGCCATTCCGAGTCCGGCGGACGAAGTAGGCGAGCCCCACCCCCCAAGGCTATAGCCCACCCGTTTTTGTGGCCTTTTTCCGCTGGACGAACTTGGCGCCCCGGCCTTCGGGCGGGTATTTTTGGGCGCGGCTGGGTCTGCGGCCTATTTTGGGCACACGGAGGCACCTCGCAAAGTCTCGCGCCATTCCGAGTCCGGCGGACGAAGTTGGCCAGCCCCACCCCCCAAGGCTATAGGCCACCCGTTTTTGTGGCCTTTTTCCGCTGGACGAACTTCGCGCCCCGGCCTTCGGGCGGGTATTTTTGGGCGCGGCTGTGCCCGCGGCGTATTTTTGGTACACAGAGGTGCCTTGCAAAGTCTCGCGCCATTCCGAGTCCGGCGGACGAAGTTGGCCAGCCCCACCCCCCAAGGCTATAGCCCACCCGTTTTTGTGGCCTTTTTCCGCTGGACGAACTTGGCGCCCCAGCCTTCGGTCGGGTATTTTTGGGCGCGGCTGTGCCCGCGGCCTATTGTTGGCACACGGAGGCGCCTCGCAAAGTCTCGCGCGATTCCGAGTCCGGCGGACGAAGTTGGCCAGCCCCACCCCCCAAGGCTATAGCGCACCCGTTTTTGTGGCCTTTTTCCGCTGGACGAACTTGGCGCCCCGGCCTTCGGGCGGGTATTTTTGGGCGCGGCTGTGTCTGCGGCCTATTTTTGGCACACGGAGGCACCTCGCAAAGTCTCGCGCCATTCCGAGTCCGGCGGACGAAGTTGGCCAGCCCCACCCCCCAAGGCTATAGCCCACCCGTTTTTGTGGCCTTTTTCCGCTGGACGAACTTGGTGCCCCGGCCTTCGGTCGGGTATTTTTGGGCGCGGCTGTGCCCGCGGCCTATTTTTGGCACACGGAGGCGCCTCGCAAAGTCTCGCGCCATTCCGAGTCCGGCGGACGAAGTTGGCCAGCCCCACCCCCCAAGGCTATAGCCCACCCGTTTTCGTGGCATTTTTCCGCTGGACGAACTTGGCGCCCCGGCCTTCGGGTGGGTATTTTTCGGCGCGGCTGTTCCCGCGGCCTATTTTTGGCACACGGAGGCGCCTTACAAAGTCTCGCGCCATTCCGAGTCCGGCGGACGAAGTTGTCCAGCCCCACCCCACAAGGCTATAGCCCACCCGTTTTTGTGGCCTTTTTCCGTTGGACGAACTTGGCGCCCCGGCCTTCGGGCGGGTATTTTTGGGCGCGGCTGTGCCCGCGGCCTATTTTTGGCACACGGAGGCGCCTCGCAAAGTCTCGCGCCATTCCGAGTCCGGCGGACGAAGTTGGCCAGCCCCACCCCCCAAGGCTATAGCCCACCCGTTTTCGTGGCCTTTTTCCGCTGGACGAACTTGGAGCCCCGGCCTTCGGGCGGGTATTTTTGGGCGCGGCTGTTCCCGCGGATTATTTTTCGCACACGGAGGTGCCTCACAAAGTCTGGCGCCATTCCGAGTCCGGCGGACGAAGTTGTCCAGCCCCACCCCCCAAGGCTATAGCCCACCCGTTTTTGTGGCCTTTTTCCGTTGGACGAACTTGGCGCCCCGGCCTTCGGGCGGGTATTTTTGGGCGCGGCTGTGTCCGCGGCCTATTTTTGGCACACGGAGGCGCCTCGCAAAGTCTCGCGCCATTCCGAGTCCGGCGGACGAAGTTGGCCAGCCCCACCCCCCAAAGCTATAGCCCACCCGTTTTCGTGGCCTTTTTCCACTGGACGAGCTTGGAGCCCCGGCCTTCGGGAGGGTATTTTTGGGCGCGGCTGTTCCCGCGGCCTATTTTTCGCACTCGGAGGTGCCTCGCAAAGTCTCGCGCAATTCCGAGTCCGGCGGACGAAGTTGTCCAGCCCCACCCCCCAAGGCTATAGCCCACCCGTTTTTGTGGCCTTTTTCCGCTGGACGAACTTGGCGCCCCGGCCTTCGGGCTGGTATTTTTGGGCGCGGCTGTGCCCGTGGCCTATTTTTGGCACACGGAGGCACCTCGCAAAGTCTCGCGCCATTCCGAGTCCGGCGGACGAAGTTGGCCAGCCCCACCCCCTAAGGCTATAGCCCACCCGTTTTTGTGGCCTTTTTCCGCTGGACGAACTTGGCGCCCCGGCCTTCGGGCGGGTATTTTTGGGCGCGGCTGTGTCTGCGGCCTATTTTTGGCACACGGAGGCACCTCGCAAGGTCTCGCGCCATTCCGAGTCCGGCGGACGAAGTTGGCCAGCCCCACCCCCCAAGGCTATAGCCCACCCGTTTTTGTGGCCTTTTTCCGCTGGACGAACTTGGCGCCCCGGCCTTCGGGCTGGTATTTTTGGGCGCGGCTGTGCCCGTGGCCTATTTTTGGCACACGGAGGCACCTCGCAAAGTCTCGCGCCATTCCGAGTCCGGCGGACGAAGTTGGCCAGCCCCACCCCCCAAGGCTATAGCCCACCCGTTTTTGTGGCCTTTTTCCGCTGGACGAACTTGGCGCCCCGGCCTTCGGGCGGGTATTTTTGGGCGCGGCTGTGTCTGCGGCCTATTTTTGGCACACGGAGGCACCTCGCAAAGTCTCGCGCCATTCCGAGTCCGGCGGACGAAGTTGGCCAGCCCCACCCCCCAAGGCTATAGGCCACCCGTTTTTGTGGCCTTTTTCCGCTGGACGAACTTCGCGCCCCGGCCTTCGGGCGGGTATTTTTGGGCGCGGCTGTGGCCGCGGCCTATTTTTGGTACACAGAGGTGCCTTGCAAAGTCTCGCGCCATTCCGAGTCCGGCGGACGAAGTTGGCCAACCCACCCCCCAAGGCTATAGCCCACCCGTTTTTGTGGCCTTTTTCCGCTGGACGAACTTGGCGCCCCAGCCTTCGGTCGGGTATTTTTGGGCGCGGCTGTGCCCGCGGCCTATTTTTGGCACACGGAGGCGCCTCGCAAAGTCTCGCGCGATTCCGAGTCCGGCGGACGAAGTTGGCCAGCCCCACCCGCCAAGGCTATAGCCCACCCGTTTTTGTGGCCTTTTTCCGCTGGACGAACTTGGCGCCCCGGCCTTCGGGCGGGTATTTTTGGGCGCGGCTGTGCCCGTGGCCTATTTTTGGCACACGGAGGCACCTCGCAAAGTCTCGCGCCATTCCGAGTCCGGCGGACGAAGTTGGCCAGCCCCACCCCCGAAGGCTATAGCCCACCCGTTTTTGTGGCCTTTTTCCGCTGGACGAACTTGGCGCCCCGGCCTTCGGGCGGGTATTTTTGGGCGCGGCTGTGTCTACGGCCTATTTTTGGCACACGGAGGCACCTCACAAAGTCTCGCGCCATTCCGAGTCCGGCGGACGAAGTTGGCCAGCCCCACCCCCCAAGGCTATAGGCCACCCGTTTTTGTGGCCTTTTTCCGCTGGACGAACTTCGCGCCCCGGCCTTCGGTCGAGTATTTTTGGGCGCGGCTGTGCCCGCGGCCTATTTTTGGCTCACGGTGGCGCCTCGCAAAGTCTCGCGCCATTCCGAGTCCGGCGGACGAAGTTGGCCAGCCCCACCCCCCAAGGCTATAGCCCACCTGTTTTTGTGGCCTTTTTCCGCTGGACGAACTTGGTGCCCCGGGCTTCGGGTGGGTATTTTTGGGCGCGGCTGTGCCCGCGGCCTATTTTTGGCACACGGAGGCGCCTCGCAAGGTTTCGCGCCATTCCGAGTCCGGCGGACGAAGTTGGCCAGCCCCACCCCCCAAGGCTATAGCCCACCCGTTTTTGTGGCCTTTTTCCGCTGGACGAACTTGGCGCCCCGGCCTTCGGGTGGGTATTTTTGGGCGCGGCTGTGCCCGCGGCCTATTTTTGGCACACGGAGGCGCCTCGCAAAGTCTGGCACCATTCCGAGTCCGGCGGACGACGTTGGCCAGCCCCACCCCCCAAGGATATAGCCCACCCGTTTTTGTGGCCTTTTTCCGTTGGACGAACTTGGCGCCCCGGCCTTCGGGCGGGTATTTTTGGGCGCGGCTGTGCCCGCGGCCTATTTTTGGCACACGGAGGCGCCTCGCAAAGTCTCGCGCCATTCTGAGTCCGGCGGACGAAGTTGGCCAGCCCCACCCCCAAGGCTATAGCCCACCCGTTTTCGTGGCCTTTTTCCGCTGGACGAACTTGGCGCCCGGCGTTAGGGCGGGTATTTCTGGACGCGGCTGTGCCCTTTGCCTATTTTTTAGCGCACGGAGGCGCCTCGCAAAGTCTCGCGCCATTCCGAGTCCGGCGGGACGAAGCTGGCCAGCCCCACCCCCCAAGGCTATAGCCCACCTGTTTTTGTGGCCTTTTTCCGCTGGACGAACTTGGCGCCCCGGCCTTCGGGCGGGTATTTTTGGGCGCGGCTGTGCCCGCGGCCTATTTTTGGTACACGGAGGCGCCTCGCAAAGTCTCGCGCCATTCCGAGTCCGGCGGACGAAGCTGGCCAGCCCCACCCCCCAAGGCTATAGCCCACCTGTTTTTGTGGCCTTTTTCCGCTGGACGAACTTGGCGCCCCGGCCTTCGGGCGGGTATTTTTGGGCGCGGCTGTGCCCGCGACCTATTTTTGGTACACGGAGGCGCCACGGAGGCGCCTCGCAAAGTCTCGCGCCATTCCGAGTCCGGCGGACGAAGTTGGCCAGCCCCACCCCCCAAGCCTATAGCCCACCCGTTTTTGTGGCCATTTTCCGCTGGACGACCTTGGTGCCCCGGGCTTCGGGTGGGTATTTTTCGGCGCGGCTGTGCCCGTGGCCTATTTTTGGCACACGGAGGCGCCTCGCAAGGTCTCGCGCCATTCCGAGTCCGGCGGACGAAGTTGGCCAGCCCCACCCCCCAAGGCTATAGCCCACCCGTTTTTGTGGCCTTTTTCCGCTGGACGAACTTGGCGCCCGGCTTTCGGGCGGGTATTTTTTAGGCGCTGGCTGTGCCCCTGGCCTATTTTGGCACACGGAGGCGCCTCGCAAAGTCTGGCACCA
>JAUJEM010000448.1:0-23630 GCA_030448935.1 Citrus cavaleriei
GCCCGGCCTTCGGGCGGTTATTTTTGGGCGCCGCTGCGCCCGCAGCCTGTTTTTGGCACACGGACACCCCTCGCAAAGTTTCGCGCCATTCCGAGTGCGGCGGACGAAGTTGGCCAGCCCCACCCCCCAAGGCTATATAGCCCACCCGTTTTTGTGGCCTTTTTCCGCTGGACGAACTTGGCGCCCCGGCCTTGGGGCGGTTATTTTTGGGCGCCGCTGCGCCCGCGGCCTATTTTTGGCACATGGAGGCCCCTCGTAAGGTCTCGCGCCATTCCGAGTCCGGCGGACGAAGTTGGCCAGCCCCACCCCCGAAGGCTATAGCCCACCCGTTTTTGTGGCCGTTTTCCGCTGGACGAACTTGGCGCCCCGGCCTTCGAGCGGTTATTTTTGGGCGCGGCTGTGCCTGCGGCCTATTTTTGGCGCATGGAGGCCCCTCGCAAAGTCTCGCGCCATTCCGAGTCCGGCGGACGAAGTTGGGCAGCCCCACCCCCCAAGGCTATATAGCCCACCCGTTTTTGTGGCCTTTTTCCGCTGGACGAACTTGGCGCCCCGGCCATCGGGCAGTTATTTTTGGGTGCGGCTGTGCCCGCAGCCTATTTTTGGCACACGGAGGCCCCTCGTAATGTCTCGCGCCATTCCGAGTCAGGCGGACGAAGTGGGCCAGCCCCACCCCCCAAGGCTATAGCCCACCCGTTTTTGTGGCCTTTTTGCGCTGGACAAACTTGGCGCCCCGGCCTTCTGGCGGTTATTTTTGGGCGCAGCTGTGCCCGCGGCCTATTTTTGGTACACGGAGGCCCCTCGCAAAGTCTCGCGCCATTCCGAGTCCGGCGGACGAAGTTGCCCAGCCCCACCCCCCAAGGCTATAGCCCACCCGTTTTTGTGGACTTTTACCGCTGGACGAACTTGGCGCCCCGGCCTTCGGGCGGGTATTTTTGGCAGCGGCTGTGCCCGCGGCCTATTTTTGGCACACGGAGGCGCCTCGCAAAGTCTCGCGCCATTCCGAGTCCGGCGGACGAAGTTGGCCAGCCCCACCCCCCAAGGCTATAGCCCACCCGTTTTTGTGGCCTTTTTCCGCTGGACGAACTTGGCGCCCCGGCCTTCGGGCAGGTCTTTTTGGCCGCGGCTGTGTCCGCGGCCTATTTTTGGCACACGGAGGCGCCTCGCAAAGTCTCGCGCCATTCCGAGTCAAGCGGACGAAGTTGGCCAGCCCCACCCCCCAAGGCTATAGCCCACCCGTTTTTGTGGCCTTTTACCGCTGGACGAACTTGGCGCCCCGGCCTTCGGGCGGGTATTTTTGGGCGCGGCTGTGCCCGCGGCCTATTTTTGGCACACGGAGGCCCCTCGCAAAGTCTCGCGCCATTCCGAGTCCGGCGGACGAAGTTGGCCAGCCCCACCCCAAGGCTATAGCCAACCCGTTTTGTGGCCTTTTTCCGCTGGACGACTTGGCGCCCGGCCTTCGGGCGGTTATTTTTGGCGCGGCTGTGCCCATGACCTATTTTTGGCACACGGAGGCCGCTCGCAAAGTCTCGCGGCATTCCGAGTCCGGTGGACGAAGTTGGCCAGCCCCACCCCCCAAGGCTATAGCCCACCCGGTTTTGTGGCCTTTTTCCGCAGGACGAACTTGGCGCCCCGGCCTTCGGGCGGTTATTTTTGGGCGCGGCTGTGCCCGCGGCCTATTTTTGGCACACGGAGGCCGCTCGCAAAGTCTCGCGCCATTCCGAGTCCGGCGGACGAAGTTGGCCAGCCCCCCACCCCCCAAGGCTATAGCCCACCCGTTTTTGTAGCCTTTTTCCGCTGGACGAACTTGGCGCCCCGGCCTTCGGGGGGTTATTTTTGGGCGCGGCTGTCTCCGCGGCCTATTTTTGGCACACGGAGGCCCCTCGCAAAGTCTCGCGCCATTCCGAGTCCGGCGGACGAAGTTGGCCAGCCCCACCCCCCAAGGCTATAGCCCACCCGTTTTTGTGGCCTTTTTCCGCTGGACGAACTTGGCGCCCCGGCCTTCGGACGGTTATTTTTGGTCGCGCCTGTGCCCGCGGCCTATTTTTGGCACACGGAGGCCCCTCGCAAAGTCTCGCGCCATTCCGAGTCCGGCGGACGAAGTTGGCCAGCCCCACCCCCCAAGCCTATATAGCCCACCCGTTTTTGTGGCCTTTTTCCGCTGGACGAACTTGGTGCCCCGGCCTTCGGGCGGTTATATTTGGGCGCGGCTGTGCCCGCGGCCTATTTTTGGCACACGGAGGCCCCTCGCAAAGTCTCGTGCCATTCCGAGTCCGGCGGACGAAGTGGGCCAGCCCCACCCCCCAAGGCTATAGCCCACCCGGGTTTTTGGCCTTTTTAAGCTGGACGAAAATGGCGCCCCCGCCATCGGGCGGTTATATTTTGGCGCGGCTGTGCCATGCCTATTTTTGGCACACGGAGGCCCCTCGCAAAGTCTCGCGCCATTCCGAGTCCGGCGGACGAAGTTGGGCAGCCCCACCCCCCAAGGCTATATAGCCCACCCGTTTTTGTGGCCTTTTTCCGCTGGACGAACTTGGCGCCCCGGCCTTCTGGCGGTTATATTTGGGCGCGGCTGTGCCCGCGGCCTATTTTTGGTACACGGAGGCCCCTCGCAAAGTCTCGTGCCATTCCGAGTCCGGCGGACGAAGTTGGCCAGCCCCACCCCCCAAGGCTATAGCCCACCCGTTTTTGTGGCCTTTTTCCGCTGGACGAACTTGGCGCCCCGGCCTTCGGGCAGTTATTTTTGGGTGCGGCTGTGCCCGCGGCCTATTTTTGGCACATGGAGGCCCCTCGTAAGGTCTCGCGCCATTCCGAGTCCGGCGGACGAAGTTGGCCAGCCCCACCCCCCAAGGCTATAGCCCACCCGTTTTTGTGGCCTTTTTCCGCTGGACGAACTTGGCGCCCCGGCCTTCGAGCGGTTATTTTTGGGCGCGGCTGTGCCTGCGGCCTATTTTTGGCGCATGGAGGCCCCTCGCAAAGTCTCGCGCCATTCCGAGTCCGGCGGACGAAGTTGGGCAGCCCCACCCCCCAAGGCTATATAGCCCACCCGTTTTTGTGGCCTTTTTCCGCTGGACGAACTTGGCGCCCCGGCCTTCGGGCAGTTATTTTTGGGTGCGGCTGTGCCCGCAGCCTATTTTTGGCACACGGAGGCCCCTCGTAATGTCTCGCGCCATTCCGAGTCAGGCGGACGAAGTGGGCCAGCCCCACCCCCCAAGGCTATAGCCCACCCGTTTTTGTGGCCTTTTTGCGCTGGACGAACTTGGCGCCCCGGCCTTCTGGCGGTTATTTTTGGGCGCAGCTGTGCCCGCGGCCTATTTTTGGTACACGGAGGCCCCTCGCAAAGTCTCGCGCCATTCCGAGTCCGGCGGACGAAGTTGCCCAGCCCCACCCCCCAAGGCTATAGCCCACCCGTTTTTGTGGACTTTTACCGCTGGACGAACTTGGCGCCCCGGCCTTCGGGCGGGTATTTTTGGGCGCGGCTGTGCCCGCGGCCTATTTTTGGCACACGGAGGCGCCTCGCAAAGTCTCGCGCCATTCCGAGTCCGGCGGACGAAGTTGGCCAGCCCCACCCCCCAAGGCTATAGCCCACCCGTTTTTGTGGCCTTTTTCCGCTGGACGAACTTGGCGCCCCGGCCTTCGGGCAGGTCTTTTTGGCCGCGGCTGTGTCCGCGGCCTATTTTTGGCACACGGAGGCGCCTCGCAAAGTCTCGCGCCATTCCGAGTCAAGCGGACGAAGTTGGCCAGCCCCACCCCCCAAGGCTATAGCCCACCCGTTTTTGTGGCCTTTTACCGCTGGACGAACTTGGCGCCCCGGCCTTCGGGCGGGTATTTTTGGGCGCGGCTGTGCCCGCGGCCTATTTTTGACACACGGAGGTGCCTCGCAAAGTCTCGCGCCATTCCGAGTCCGGCGGACGAAGTTGGCCAGCCCCACCCCCCAAGGCTATAGCCCACCCGTTTTTGTGGACTTTTACCGCTGGACGAACTTGGCGCCCCGGCCTTTGGGCGGGTATTTTCGGGCGCGGCTGTGTCTGTGTCCGCGGCCTATTTTTGGCACACGGAGGCGCCTCGCAAAGTCTCGCGCCATTCCGAGTCCGGCGGACGAAGTTGGCCAGCCCCACCCCCCAAGGCTATAGCCCACCCGTTTTTGTGGCCTTTTTCCGCTGGACGAACTTGGCGCCCCGGCCTTCGGGCAGGTCTTTTTGGCCGCGGCTGTGTCCGCGGCCTATTTTTGGCACACGGAGGCGCCTCGCAAAGTCTCGCGCCATTCCGAGTCAAGCGGACGAAGTTGGCCAGCCCCACCCCCCAAGGCTATAGCCCACCCGTTTTTGTGGCCTTTTACCGCTGGACGAACTTGACGCCCCGGCCTTCGGGCGGGTATTTTTTGGCGCGGCTGTGCCCGCGGCCTATTTTTGACACACGGAGGTGCCTCGCAAAGTCTCGCGCCATTCCGAGTCCGGCGGACGAAGTTGGCCAGCCCCACCCCCCAAGGCTATAGCCCACCCGTTTTTGTGGCCTTTTTCCGCTGGACGAACTTGGCGTGCCGGCCTTCAGGCGGGTATTTTTGGGCGCAGCTGTGCCCGCGGCCTATTTTTGGCACACGGAGGTGCCTCGCAAAGTCTCGCGCCCCAAGGCTAAAGCCCACCCGTTTTTGTGGCCTTTTTCCGCTGGACGAACTTGGCGCCCCGGCCTTCGGGCGGGTATTTTTGGGCGCGGCTGTGCCCACGGCCTATTTTTGGCACATGGAGGCGCCTCGCAAAGTCTCGCGCCATTCGGGGTCCGGCGGACGAAGTAGGCCAGCCCCACCCCCTAAGGCTCTAGCCCACCCGTTTTTGTGGCCTTTTTCCGCTGGACGAACTTGGCGCCCCGGCCTTCGGGCGGGTATTTTTGCGCGCGACTGTATCCACCTGGCCTATTTTGGCACACGGAGGTGCCTCGCAAAGTCTCGCGCCATTCCGAGTCCGGCGGACGAAGTTGGCCAGCCCCACCCCCCAAGGCTATAGCCCACCCGTTTTTGTGGCCTTTTTCCGCTGGACGAACTTGGCGCCTCGGCCTTTGGGCCGGTATTTTTGGACGTGGCTGTGCCCACGGCCTATTTTTGGCACATGGAGGCGCCTCGCAAAGTCTCGCGCCATTCCGAGTCCGGCGGACGAAGTTGCCCAGCCCCACCCCCCAAGGCTATAGCCCACCCGTTTTTGTGGACTTTTACCGCTGGACGAACTTGGCGCCCCGGCCTTCGGGCGGGTATTTTTGGGCGCGGCTGAGCCCGCGGCCTATTTTTGGCACACGGAGGCGCCTCGCAAAGTCTCGGGCCATTCCGAGTCCGGCGGACGAAGTTGGCCAGCCCCACCCCCCAAGGCTATAGCCCACCCGTTTTTGTGGCCTTTTTCCGCTGGACGAACTTGGCGCCCCGGCCTTCGGGCAGGTCTTTTTGGCCGCGGCTGTGTCCGCGGCCTATTTTTGGCACACGGAGGCGCCTCGCAAAGTCATGCACCATTCCGAGTCAAGCGGACAAAGTTGGCCAGCCCCACCCCCCAAGGCTATAGCCCACCCGTTTTTGTGGCCTTTTACCGCTGGACGAACTTGGCGCCCCGGCCTTCGGGCGGGTATTTTTGGGCGCGGCTGTGCCCGCGGCCTATTTTTGACACACGGAGGTGCCTCGCAAAGTCTCGCGCCATTCCGAGTCCGGCGGACGAAGTTGCCCAGCCCCACCCCCCAAGGCTATAGGCCACCCGTTTTGTGGACTTTTACCGCTCGCAAAGTCTCGCGAACTTGGCGCCCGGCCTTCGGGCAGCCCCCAAGGGGTATTTTGGCCTTTTCCGCGGCTGTGCCCCCTGGCCTATTTTTAGCACACGGAGGCGCCTCGCAAAGTCTCGCGCCATTCCGAGTCCGAGGCGGACGAAGTTGGCCAGCCCCACCCCCAAGGCTATAGCCCACCCGTTTTTGTGGCCTTTTTCCGCTGGACGAACTTGGCGCCCGGCCTTGGGCAGGTCTTTTTGGCGCGGCTGTGTCCGCGGCCTATTTTTGGCACACGGAGGCGCCTCGCAAAGTCTCGCGCCATTCCGAGTCAAGCGGACGAAGTTGGCCAGCCCACACCCCAAGGCTATAGCCCACCCGTTTTGTGGACTTTTACTGCTGGACGAACTTGGCGCCCGGCCTTGGGCGGGTATTTTTGGGCGCGGCTGTGCCCGCGGCCTATTTTTGACACACGGAGGTGCCTCGCAAAGTCTCGCGCCATTCCGAGTCCGGCGGACGAAGTTGGCCAGCCCCACCCCCCAAGGCTATAGCCCACCCGGTTTTGTGGCCTTTTTCCGCTGGACGAACTTGGCGAGCCGGCCATCCGGGGGGTGTTTTTGGGCGCGGCTGTGCCCGCGGCCTATTTCTGGCCCTCGGAGGTGCCTCGCAAAGTCTCGCGCCCCAAGGCTATAGCCCACCCGTTTTTGTGGCCTTTTTCCGCTGGACGAACTTGGCGCCCCGGCCTTCGGGCGGGTATTTTTGGGCGCGGCTGTGCCCGCGGCCTATTTTTGGCGCATGGAGGCACCTCGCAAAGTCTCGCGCCATTCGGGGTCCGGCGGACGAAGTAGGCCAGCCCCACCCCCCAAGGCTCTAGCCCACCCGTTTTTGTGGCCTTTTTCCGCTGGACGAACTTGGCGCCCCGGCCTTCGGGCGGGTATTTTTGGGCGCGACTGTGTCCGCGGCCTATTTTTGGCACACGGAGGCGCCTCGCAAAGTCTCGCGCCATTCCGAGTCCGGCGGACGAAGTTGGCCAGCCCCACCCCCCAAGGCTATAGCCCACCCGTTTTTGTGGCCTTTTTCCGCTGGACGAACTTGGCGCCTCGGCCTTTGGGCCGGTATTTTTGGGCGTGGCTGTGCCCACGGCCTATTTTTGGCACATGGAGGCGCCTCGCAAAGTCTCGCGCCATTCCGAGTTCGTCGGACGAAGTTGGCCAGCCCCACCCCCCAAGGCCATAGCCCACCCGTTTTTGTGGCCTTTTTCCGCTGGACGAACTTGGCACCCCGGCCTTCGGGCGGGTATTTTCCGGCGCGGCTGTGTCCGCGGCCTATTTTTGGCACACGGAGCCTATTTTTTGGCGCCACGGAGGTGCCGGCGGACGAAGTCTCGCGCCCCAAGGCTAAAGCCCACCCGTTTTTGTGGCCTTTTTCCGCTGGACGAACTTGGCGCCCCGGCCTTCGGGCGGGTATTTTTGGGCGCGGCTGTGCCCACGGCCTATTTTTGGCACATGGAGGCGCCTCGCAAAGTCTCGCGCCATTCGGGGTCCGGCGGACGAAGTAGGCCAGCCCCACCCCCTAAGGCTCTAGCCCACCCGTTTTTGTGGCCTTTTTCCGCTGGACGAACTTGGCGCCCCGGCCTTCGGGCGGGTATTTTTGGGCGCGACTGTATCCGCGGCCTATTTTTGGCACACGGAGGTGCCTCGCAAAGTCTCGCGCCATTCCGAGTCCGGCGGACGAAGTTGGCCAGCCCCACCCCCCAAGGCTATAGCCCACCCGTTTTTGTGGCCTTTTTCCGCTGGACGAACTTGGCGC
This sequence comes from Citrus cavaleriei, assembly GCA_030448935.1. NCBI lineage: Eukaryota > Viridiplantae > Streptophyta > Magnoliopsida > Sapindales > Rutaceae > Citrus > Citrus cavaleriei. The sequence goes on from JAUJEM010000448.1 coordinate 7,540, forward strand.
CTCGGCCTTTGGGCCGGTATTTTTGGGCGTGGCTGTGCCCACGGCCTATTTTTGGCACATGGAGGCGCCTCGCAAAGTCTCGCGCCATTCCGAGTTCGGCGGACGAAGTTGGCCAGCCCCACCCCCCAAGGCTATAGCCCACCCGTTTTTGTGGCATTTTTCCGCTGGACGAACTTGGCGCCCCGGCCTTTGGGCTGGTATTTTTGGGGGCAGCTGTGCCCGCGGCCTATTTTTGGCACACGGAGGTGCCTCGCAAAGTCTCGCGCCATTCCGAGTCCGGCGGACGAAGTTGGCCAGCCCCACCCCCCAAGGCTATAGCCCACCCGTTTTTGTGGCCTTTTTCCGCTGGACGAACTTGGCGCCCCGGCCTTTGGCGGGTATTTTTGGGCGCGGCTGTGCCCGCGGCCTATTTTTGGCACACGGAGGTGCCTCGCAAAGTCTCGCGCCATTCCGAGTCCGGCGGACGAAGTTGGCCAGCCCCACCCCCCAAGGCTATAGGCCACCCGTTTTTGTGGCCTTTTTCCGCTGGACGAACATGGCGCCCCGCCCTTCGGGCGGGTATTTTTGGGCGCGGCTGTTCCCGCGGCCTATTTTTGGCACACGGAGGTGCCTCGCAAAGTCTCGCGCCCCAAGGCTAAAGCCCACCCGTTTTTGTGGCCTTTTTCCGCTGGATGAACTTGGCGCCCCGGCCTTCGGGCGGGTATTTTTGGGCGCGGCTGTGCCCGCGGCTTATTTTTGGCACACGGAGGCGCCTCGCAAAGTCTCGCAGCATTCCGAGTCCGGCGGACGACGTTGGCCAGCCCCACCCCCCAAGGCTATAGCCCACCCGTTTTTGTGGCCTTTTTCTGCTGGACGAACTTGGCGCCGCGGCCTACGGGCAGGTATTTTTGGGCGCGGCTGTGCCTGCGGCCTATTTTTGGCACACGGAGGCACCTCGCAAAGTCTCGCGCCATTCCGAGTCCGGCGGACGAAGATGGCCATCCCCACCGCCCAAGGATAAAGCCCACCCGTTTTTGTGGCCTTTTACCGCTGGACGAACTTGGCGCCCCGGCCTTCGGGCGGGTATTTTTGGGCGCGGCTGTGCCCGCGGCCTATTTTTGACACAAGGAGGTGCCTCGCAAAGTCTCGCGCCATTCCGAGTCCGGCGGACGAAGTTGGCCAGCCCCACCCCCCAAGGCTATAGCCCACCCGTTTTTGTAGCCTTTTTCCGCTGGACGAACTTGGCGCCCCGGCCTACGGGCGGGGATTTTTGGGCGGGGCTGTGCCCGCGGACTGGCACACGGAGGCGCCACGGAGGTGCCATTCGAGTCAGGCAAGTCTGGCCAGCCCCTCCCCCCAAGGCTAAAGCCCACCCGTTTTTGTGGCCATTTTCCGCTGGATGAACTTGGCACCCCGGCCTTCGGGCGGGTATTTTTGGATGCGGCTGTGCCCGCGGCTTATTTTTGGCACACGGAGGCGCCTCACAAAGTCTCGTAGCATTCCGAGTACGGCGGACGAAGTTGCCCAGCCCCACCCCCCAAGGCTATAGCCCACCCGTTTTTGTGGACTTTTACCGCTGGACGAACTTGGCGCCCCGGCCTTCGGGCAGGTATTTTTTGGGGCGGCTGTGCCCCATGGCCTATTTTTGGCACACGGAGGCGCCTCGCAAAGTCTCGCGCCATTCCGAGTACGGCGGAGGACGTTGGCAAGCCCCACCCCCAAGGCTATATCCCACCCGTTTTGTGGCCTTTTTCCGCTGGACGAACTTGGCGCCCGGCCTTTGGGCGGGTATTTTTGGGGCGCGGCTGTGCCCGCGACCTATTTTGGCACACGGAGGCACCTCGCAAAGTCTCGCGCCATTCCGAGTCCGGCGGCGGAAGTTGGCCCGCCCCCCCCCCCAAGGCTATAGCCCACCCGTTTTTGTGGCCTTTTACAGCTGGACGAACTTGGCGCCCCGGCCTTCGGGCAGGTCTTTTTGGCTGCGGCTGTGTCCGCGGCCTATTTTTGGCACATGGAGGCACCTCGCAAAGTCTCGCGCCATTCCGAGTCAGGCGGACGAAGTTGGCCAGCCCCACCCCCCAAGGATAAAGCCCACCCGTTTTTGTGGCCTTTTACCGCTGGACGAACTTGGCGCCCCGGCCTTCGGAGGGTAGTTTTGGGTGCGGCTGTGCCCGCGGACTATTTTTGGCACACGGAGGCGCCTCGCAAAGTCTCGCGCCATTCCGAGTCCGGCGGACGAAGTTGGCCAGCCCCACCCCCCAAGGCTATAGCCCACCCGTTTTTGTGGCCTTTTACCGCTGGACGAACTTGGCGCCCCGGCCTTCGGGCGGGTATTTTTGGGCGCGGCTGTGCCCGCGTCCTATTTTTGACACACGGAGGCACCTCGTAAAGTCTCGCGCCATTCCGAGTCCGGCGGACGAAGTTGGCCAGCCCCACCCCCCAAGGCTATAGCCCACCCGTTTTTGTGGCCTTTTTCCGCTGGACGAACTTGGCGTCCCGGCCTTCGGGCGGGTATTTTTAGGTGCGGCTGTGCCCGCGGCCTATTTTTGGCACACGGAGGCACCTCGCAAAGTCTCGCGCCATTCCGAGTCAGGCGGACGAAGTTGGCCAGCCCCACCCCCCAAGGCTATAGCCCACCCGTTTTTGTGGCCTTTTTCCGCTGGACGAACTTGGCGTCCCGGCCTTCGGGCGGGTATTTTTGGGCGCGGCTGTACCCGCAGCCTATTTTTGACACACGGAGGCGCCTCGCAAAGTCTCCCGCCATTCCGAGTCAAGCGGACGAAGTTGGCCAGCTCCACCCCCCAAGGCTATAGCCCACCCGTTTTTGTGGCTTTTTTTCCGCTGGACGAACTTGGTTCCCCGGCCTTCGGGCGGGTATTTTTGGGCGCAGCTGTGCCCGCGGCCTAGTTTTGGCACACGGAGGTGCTTCGCAAAGTTTCGCGCCATTCCGTGTCCGGCGGACGAAGTTGGCCAGCCCCACCCCCCAAGGCTATAGCCCACCCGTTTTTGTGGCCTTTTTCCGCTGGACGAACTTGGCGCCCCGGCCTTCGGGCGGGTATTTTTGGGCGCGGCTGTGCCCGCGGCCTATTTTTGGCACACGGAGGCGCCTCGTAAAGTCTCGCGCCATTCCGAGTCCGGCGGACAAAGTTGGCCAGCCCCACCCCCCAAGGCTATAGCCCACCCGTTTTGTGGCCTTTTTCCGCTGGACGAACTTGGCGCCCCGGCCTTCGGGCGGGTATTATTGGGCGCGGCTGTGCCCGCGTCCTATTTTTGGCACATGGAGGTGCCTCGTAAAGTCTCGCGCCATTCCGAGTCCGGCGGACGAAGTTGGCCAGCCCCACCCCCCAAGGCTATAGCCCACCCGTTTTTGTGGCCTTTTTCCGCTGGACGAACTTGGCGCCCCGGCCTTCGGGTGGGTATTTTTGGGCGCGGCTGTGCCCGCGGCCTATTTTTGGCACACGGAGGCGCCTCGCAAAGTCTCGCGCCATTCCGAGTCCGGCGGACGAAGTTGGCCAGCCCCACCCCCCAAGGCTATAGCCCACCCGTTTTTGTGGCCTTTTACCGCTGGACTAACTTGGCGCCCGGCCTTGGGCGGGTATTTTTGGCGCGGCTGCTGTCCCCCTATTTTTTTGACACGGAGGCGCCTCGCAAAGTCTCGCGCCATTCCGAGTCCGGCGGACGAATTTGGCCAGCCCCACCCCCCAAGGCTATAGCCCACCCGTTTTTGTGGCCTTTTTCCGCTGGACGAACTTGGTTCCCCGGCCTTCGGGCGGGTATTTTTGGGCGCAGCTGTGCCCGCGGCCTAGTTTTGGCACACGGAGGTGCCTCGCAAAGTCTCGCGCCATTCCGTGTCCGGCGGACGAAGTTGGCCAGCCCCACCCCCCAAGGCTATAGCCCACCCGTTTTTGTGGCCTTTTTCCGCTGGACGAACTTGGCGCCCCGGCCTTCGGGCGGGTATTTTTGGGCGCGGCTGTGCCCGCGGCCTATTTTTGACACACGGAGGCGCCTCGCAAAGTCTCGCGCCATTCCGAGTCCGGCGGACGAATTTGGCCAGCCCCACCCCCCAAGGCCATAGCCCACCCGTTTTTGTGGCCTTTTTCCGCTGGACGAACTTGGTTCCCCGGCCTTCGGGCGGGTATTTTTGGGCGCAGCTGTGCCCGCGGCCTAGTTTTGGCACACGGAGGTGCCTCGCAAAGTCTCGCGCCATTCCGTGTCCGGCGGACGAAGTTGGCCAGCCCCACCCCCCAAGGCTAAAGCCCACCCGTTTTTGTGGCCTTTTTCCGCTGGATGAACTTGGCGCCCCGGCCTTCGGGCGGGTATTTTTGGGCGCGGCTGTGTCCGCGGCCTATTTTTGGCACACGGAGGCGCCTCGCAAAGTCTCGCGCCATTCCGAGTCCGGCGGACGAAGTTGGCCAGCCCCACCCCCCAAGGCTATAGCCCAACCGTTTTTGTGGCCTTTTTCCGCTGGACGAACTTAGCGCCCCGGCCTTCGGGCGGGTATTTTTGGGCTCGGCTGTGCCCGCAGCCTATTTTTGGCACACGGAGCCGCCTCGCAAAGTCTCGCGCCATTCCGAGTCCGGCGGACGAAGTTGGCCAACCCCACCCCCCAAGGCTATAGCCCACCCGTTTTTGTGGCCTTTTACCGCTGGACGAACTTGGCGCCCCGGCCTTCGGGCGGGTATTTTTGGGCGCGGCTGCGCCCGCGGCCTATTTTTGGCACACGGAGGCGCCTCGCAAAGTCTCGCGCCATTCCGAGTCCGGCGGACGAAGTTGGCCAGTCCCACCCCCCAAGGCTATAGCCCAACCGTTTTTGTGGCCTTTTTCCGCTGGACGAACTTAGCACCCCGGCCTTCGGGCGGGTATTTTTGGGCTCGGCTGTGCCCGCAGCCTATTTTTGGCACACGGAGCCGCCTCGCAAAGTCTCGCGCCATTCCGAGTCCGGCGGACGAAGTTGGCCAACCCCACCCCCCAAGGCTATAGCCCACCCGTTTTTGTGGCCTTTTACCGCTGGACGAACTTGGCGCCCCGGCCTTCGGGCGGGTATTTTTGGCCGCGGCTGTGCCCGTAGCCTATTTTTGGCACACGGAGCCGCCTCGTAAAGTCTCGCCCCATTCCGAGTCCGGCGGACGAAGTTGGCCAGCCCCACCCCCCAAGGCTATAGCCCACCCGTTTTTGTGGCCTTTTTCCGCTGGACGAACTTGGCGCCCCGGCCTTCAGGCGGTTATTTTTGGCGCGCTGTGCCATGGCCTATTTTTGGCACACGGACACCCCTCGCAAAGTTTCGCGCCATTCCGAGTGCGGCGGACGAAGTTGGCCAGCCCCACCCCCGAAGGCTATAGCCCACCCGTTTTTGTGGCCGTTTTCCGCTGGACGAACTATGCGGCCCGGCCTTCGGGCGGTTATTTTTGGGCACGGCTGTGCCCGCAGCCTATTTTTGGCACACGGAGGCCGCTCGTAAAGCCTCGCACCATTCCGAGTCCGGCGGACGAAGTTGGCCAGCCCCACCCCCCAAGGCTATAGCCCACCCGTTTTTGTGGACTTTTTCCGCTGGACGAACTTGGCGCCCCAGCCTTCGGGCGGTTATTTTTGGGCGCGGCTGTGCCCGCGGCCTATTTTTGGCACACGGAGGCCCCTCGCAAAGTTTCGCGCCATTCCGAGTGCGGCGGACGAAGTTGGCCAGCCCCACCCCCGAAGGCTATAGCCGACCCGTTTTTGTGGCCGTTTTCCGCTGGACGAACTTTGCGGCCCGGCCTTCGGGCGGTTATTTTTGGGCGCGGCTGTGCCCGCGGCCTATTTTTGGCACACGGAGGCCGCTCGTAAAGCCTCGTACCATTCCGAGTCCGGCGGACGAAGTTGGCCAGCCGACCCCCCAAGGCTATAGCCCACCCGTTTTTGTGGCCTTTTTCCGCTGGACGAACTTGGCGCCCCGGCCTTCGGGGGGTTATTTTTGGGCGCGGCTGTGCCCATGGCCTATTTTTGGCACACGGAGGGCCCTCGTAATGCCTCGCGCCATTCCGAGTCCGGCGGACGAAGTTGGCCAGCCCCACCCGCCAAGGCTATAGCCCACCCGTTTTTGTGGCCTTTTTCCGCTGGACGAACTTGGCGCCCCGGCCTTCGGGCGGGTATTTTTGGCCGCGGCTGTGCCCGTAGCCTATTTTTGGCACACGGAGCCGCCTCGTAAAGTCTCGCCCCATTCCGAGTCCGGCGGACGAAGTTGGCCAGCCCCACCCCCGAAGGCTATAGCCCACCCGTTTTTGTGGCCGTTTTCCGCTGGACGAACTATGCGGCCCGGCCTTCGGGCGGTTATTTTTGGGCGCGGCTGTGCCCGCGGCCTATTTTTGGCACACGGAGACCCCTCGCAAAGTTTCGCGCCATTCCGAGTGCGGCGGACGAAGTTGGCCAGCCCCACCCCCGAAGGCTATAGCCCACCCGTTTTTGTGGCCGTTTTCCGCTGGACGAACATTGCGGCCCGGCCTTCGGGCGGTTATTTTTGGGCACGGCTGTGCCCGCGGCCTATTTTTGGCACACGGAGGCCGCTCGTAAAGCCTCGCACCATTCCGAGTCCGGCGGACGAAGTTGGCCAGCCGACCCCCCAAGGCTATAGCCCAACCGTTTTTGTGGCCTTTTTCCGCTGGACGAACTTGGCGCCCCGGCCTTCCGGGGGTTATTTTTGGGCGCGGCTGTGCCCATGGCCTATTTCTGGCACACGGAGGGCCCTCGTAATGCCTCGCGCCATTCCGAGTCCGGCGGACGAAGTTGGCTAGCCCCACCCCCCAAGGCTATAGCACACCCGTTTTTGTGGCCTTTTTCCGCTGGATGAACTTGGCGCCCCGGCCTTCGGGCGGTTATTTTTGGGCACGGCTGTGCCCATGGCCTATTTTGGCACACGGAGGCCCCTCGCAAAGTCTCGCGCCATTCCGAGTCCGGCGGACGAAGTTGGCTAGCCCCACCCCCCAAGGCTATAGCACACCCGTTTTTGTGGCCTTTTTCCGCTGGATGAACTTGGCGCCCCGGCCTTCGGGCGGTTATTTTTGGGCGTGGCTGTGTCCGCGGCCTATTTTTGGCACACGGAGGCCCCTCGCAAAGTCTTGCGCCATTCCGAGTCCGGCGGACGAAGTTGGCCAGCCCCACCCCCCAAGGCTATAGCCCGCCCGTTTTTGTGGCCTTTTTCCGCTGGACGAACTTGGCGCCCCGGCCTTCGGCGGTTATTTTTGGGCGTGGCTGTGTCCGCGGCGTATTTTTGGCACACGGAGGCCCCTCGTAAAGTCTTGCGCCATTCCGAGTCCGGCGGACGAAGTTGGCCAGCCCCACCCCCCAAGGCTATAGCCCGCCCGTTTTTGTGGCCTTTTTCCGCTGGACGAACTTGGCGCCCCGGCCTTCGGGCATTTATTTTATGGCGCGGCTGTACCCGCGGCCTAGTTTTGGCACACGGAGGCCCCTCGCAAAGTTTCGCGCCATTCCGAGTGCGGCGGACGAAGTTGGCCAGCCCCACCCCCGAAGGCTATAGCCCACCCGTTTTTGTGGCCGTTTTCCGCTGGACGAACATTGCGGCCCGGCCTTCGGGCGGTTATTTTTGGGCACGGCTGTGCCCACGGTGGATTTTTGGCACACGGAGGCCCCTCGCAAAGTCTCGCGCCATTCCGAATCCGGCGGACGAAGTTGGCCAGCCCCACCCCCCAAGGCTATAGCCCACCCGTTTTTGTGGCCTTTTTCCGCTGGACGAACTTGGCGCCCAGGCCTTCGGGCGGTTATTTTTGGGCGCCGCTGCGCCCGCGGCCTGTTTTTGGCACACGGACATCCCTCGCAAAGTTTCGCGCCATTCCGAGTGCGGCGGACGAAGTTGGCCAGCCCCACCCCCGAAGGCTATAGCCCACCCGTTTTTGTGGCCTTTTTCCGCTGGACGAACTTGGCGCCCCGGCCTTCGGGCGGTTATTTTTGGGCGCGGCTATGCCCGCGGACTATTTTTGGCACACGGAGGCCCCTCGCAAAGTCTCGCGCCATTCCGAGTCCGGCGGACGAAGTTGGCCAGCCCCACCCCCCAAGGCTATAGCCCACCCGTTTTTGTGGCCTTTTTCCGCTGGACGAACTTGGCGCCCCGGCCTTCGGGCGGTTATTTTTGGGCGCGGCTATGCCCGCGGACTATTTTTGGCACACGGAGGCCCCTCGCAAAGTCTCGCGCCATTCCGAGACCGGCGGAAGAAGTTGGCCAGCGCCACCCCCCAAGGCTATAGCCCACCCGTTTTTGTGGCCTTTTTCCGCTGGACGAACTTGGCGCCCCGGCCTTCGGGCGGTTATTTTTGGGCGAGACTGTGCCCGCGGCCTATTTTTGGCACACAGAGGCCTCTCGCAAAGTCTCGCGCCACTCCGAGTCCGGCGGACGCAGTGGGCCAGCCCCACCCCCCAAGGCTATATAGCCCACCCGTTTTTGTGCCCTTTTTCCGCTGGACGAACTTGGTGCCCCGGCCTTCGGGCGGTTATATTTGGGCGCGGCTGTGCCCGCGGCCTATTTTTAACACAAGGAGGCCCCTCGTAAAGTCTCGTGCCATTCCGAGTCCGGCGGACAAAGTTGGCCAGCCCCACCCCCCAAGGCTATAGCCCACCCGTTTTTTTGGCCTTTTTCCGCTGGACGAACTTGGCACCCCGGCCTTCGGGCGGTTATTTTTGGGCGCGGCTGTGTCTCGCCCTATTTTTGGCACACGGAGGCCCCTCGCAAAGTCTCGCGCCACTCCAAGTCCGGCGGACGAAGTTGGCCAGCCCCACCCCCCAAGGCTATATAGCCCACCCGTTTTTGTGGCCTTTTTCCGCTGGACGAACTTGGTGCCCCGGCCTTCGGGCGGTTATATTTGGGCGCGGCTGTGCCCGCGGCCTATTTTTGGCACACGGAGGCCCCTCGCAAAGTCTCGTGCCATTCCGAGTCCGGCGGACGAAGTGGGCCAGCCCCACCCCCTAAGGCTATAGCCCACCCGTTTTTGTGGCCTTTTTCCGCTGGACGAACTTGGCGCCCCGGCCTTCGGGCAGTTATTTTTGGGCGCGGCTGTGCCCGAAGCCTATTTTTAGCACACGGAGGCCCCTCGCAAAGTCTCGTGCCATTCCGAGTCCGGCGGACGAAGTTGGCCAGCCCCACCACCCAAGGCTATAGCCCACCCGTTTTTGTGGCCTTTTTCCGCTGGACGAACTTGGCGCCCCGGCCTTCGGGCGGTTATTTTCAGGCGCGGCTATACCCGCGGCCTATTTTTGGTACACGGATGCCCCTCGCAAAGTCTCACGCCATTCCGAGTCCGGCGGAGGAAGTTGGCCAGCCCCACCCCCCAAGGCTATCGCCCACCCGTTTTTGTGGCCTTTTTCCGCTGGACGAACTTGGCGCCCCGGCCTTCGGGCGGTTATTTTTGGGCGAGACTGTGCCCGCGGCCTATTTTTAACACAAGGAGGCCCCTCGTAAAGTCTCGTGCCATTCCGAGTCAGGCGGACAAAGTTGGCCAGCCCCACCCCCCAAGGCTATAGCCCACCCGTTTTTTTGGCCTTTTTCCGCTGGACGAACTTGGCGCTCCGGCCTTCGGGCGGTTATATTTGTGCGCGGCTGTGCCCGCGGCCTATTTTTGGCACACGGAGGCCCCTCGCAAAGTCTCGTGCCATTCCGAGTCCGGCGGACGAAGTGGGCCAGCCCCACCCCCAAAGGCTATAGCCCACCCGTTTTTGTGGCCTTTTTCCGCTGGACGAACTTGGCGCCCCGGCCTTCGGGCAGTTATTTTTGGGCGCGGCTGTGCCCAAAGCCTAGTTTTAGTACACGGAGGCCCCTCGCAAAGTCTCGTGCCATTCCGAGTCCGGCGGACGAAGTTGGCCAGCCCCACCACCCAAGGCTATAGCCCACCCGTTTTTGTGGCCTTTTTCCGCTGGACGAACTTGGCGCCCCGGCCTTCGGGCGGTTATTTTCAGGCGCGGCTGTGCCCGCGGCCTTTTTGGACGAACTTGGCGCCCGGCCTTGGGCGGTTATTTACACGGAGGCCCCTCGCAAAGTCTCACGCCATTCCGAGTCCGGCGGACGAAGTTGGCCAGCCCCACCCCCCAAGGCTATCGCCCACCCGTTTTTGTGGCCTTTTTCCGCTGGACGAACTTGGCGCCCCGGCCTTCGGGCGGTTATTTTTGGGCGCGGCTATGGCCGCGGACTATTTTTGGCACACGGAGGCCCCTCGCAAAGTCTCGCGCCATTCCGAGTCCGGCGGACGAAGTTGGCCAGCCCCACCCCCCAAGGCTATGGCCCACCCGTTTTTCTGGCCTTTTTCCGCTGGACGAACTTGGCGCCCCGGCCTTTGGGCGGTTATTTTCAGGCGCGGCTGTGCCCGCGGCCTATGTTTGGCACACGGAGGCCCCTCGCAAAGTCTCGCGCCATTCCGAGACCGGCGGAAGAAGTTGGCCAGCGCCACCCCCCAAGGCTATAGCCCACCCGTTATTGTGGCCTTTTTCCGCTAGACGAACTTGGCGCCCCGGCCTTCGGGGGGTTATTTTTGGGCGAGACTGTGCCCGCGGCCTATTTTTGGCACACAGAGGCCTCTCGCAAAGTCTCGCGCCACTCCGAGTCCGGCGGACGCAGTTGGCCAGCCCCACCCCCCAAGGCTATATAGCCCACCCGTTTTTGTGGCCTTTTTCCGCTGGACGAACTTGGTGCCCCGGCCTTCGGGCGGTTATTTTTGGGCGCGGCTGTGCCCGCGGCCTATTTTTAACACAAGGAGGCCCCTCGTAAAGTCTCGTGCCATTCCGAGTCCGGCGGACAAAGTTGGCCAGCCCCACCCCCCAAGGCTATAGCCCACCCGTTTTTTTGGCCTTTTTCCGCTGGACGAACTTGGCGCCCCGGCCGTCGGGCCGGGATTTTTGGGCGCGGCGGGGCCCGGGGCCTATTTTTGGCACACGAAGGCCACTCGCAAAGTCTCGCGCCACTCCAAGTCCGGCGGACGAAGTTGGCCATCCCCACCCCCAAAGGCTATATAGCCCACCCGTTTTTGTGGCCTTTTTCCGCTGGACGAACTTGGCGCCCCGGCCTTCGGGCGGTTATTTTTGGGCGAGACTGTGCCCGCGGCCTATTTTTAACACAAGGAGGCCCCTCGTAAAGTCTCGTGCCATTCCGAGTCCGGCGGACAAAGTTGGCCAGCCCCACCCCCCAAGGCTATAGCCCACCCGTTTTTGTGGCCTTTTTCCGCTGGACGAACTTGGCGCCCCGGCCTTCGGGCGGTTATTTTTGGGCGCGGCTGTGCCCGCGGCCTATTTTTGGCACACGGAGGCCCCTCGCAAAGTCTCGCGCCACTCCAAGTCCGGCGGACAAAGTTGGCCAGCCCCACCCCCCAAGGCTATAGCCCACCCGTTTTTGTGGCCTTTTTCCGCTGGACGAACTTGGAGCCCCGGCCTTCGGGCGGTTATATTTGGGCGCGGCTGTGCCCGCGGCCTATTTTTGGCACACGGAGGCCCCTCGCAAAGTCTCGTGCCATTCCGAGTCCGGCGGACGAAGTGGGCCAGCCCCACCCCCTAAGGCTATAGCCCACCCGTTTTTGTGGCCTTTTTCCGCTGGACGAACTTGGCGCCCCGGCCTTCGGGCAGTTATTTTTGGGCGCGGCTGTGTCCGAAGCCTATTTTTAGCACACGGAGGCCCCTCGCAAAGTCTCGTGCCATTCCGAGTCCGGCGGACGAAGTTGGCCAGCCCCACCACCCAAGGCTATAGCCCACCCGTTTTTGTGGCCTTTTTCCGCTGGACGAACTTGGCGCCCCGGCCTTCGGGAGGTTATTTTCTGGCGCGGCTGTGTCCGCGGCCTATTTTTGGTACACGGAGGCCCCTCGCAAAGTCTCACGCCATTCTGAGTCCAGCGGAAGAAGTTGGCCAGCCCCACCCCCCAAGGCTATCGCCCACCAGTTTTTGTGGCCTTTTTCCGCTGGATGAACTTGGCGCCCCGGCCTTCGGGCGGTTATTTTCAGTCGCGGCTGTGCCCGCGGCCTATTTTTGGTACACGGATGCCCTCGCAAAGTCTCACGCCATTCCGAGTCCGCGGACAAAGTTGGCCAGCCCCACCCCCCAAGGCTATGGCCCACCCGGTTTTATGGCCTTTTTACGCTGGACGAACATGGCGCCCCGGCCATTTGGCGGTTATTTTCAGGCGCGGCTGTGCCCGCGGCCTATTTTTGGCACACGGAGGCCCCTCGCAAAGTCTCGCGCCATTCCGAGTCCGGCGGACGAAGTTGGCCAGCCCCACCCCCCAAGGCTATGGCCCACCCGTTTTTCTGGCCTTTTTCCGCTGGACGAACTTGGCGCCCCGGCCTTTGGGCGGTTATTTTCAGGCGCGGCTGTGCCCGCGGCCTATGTTTGGCACACGGAGGCCCCTCGCAAAGTCTCGCGCCATTCCGAGACCGGCGGAAGAAGTTGGCCAGCGCCACCCCCCAAGGCTATAGCCCACCCGTTATTGTGGCCTTTTTCCGCTAGACGAACTTGGCGCCCCGGCCTTCGGGGGGTTATTTTTGGGCGAGACTGTGCCCGCGGCCTATTTTTGGCACACAGAGGCCTCTCGCAAAGTCTCGCGCCACTCCGAGTCCGGCGGACGCAGTTGGCCAGCCCCACCCCCCAAGGCTATATAGCCCACCCGTTTTTGTGGCCTTTTTCCGCTGGACGAACTTGGTGCCCCGGCCTTCGGGCGGTTATATTTGGGCGCGGCTGTGCCCGCGGCCTATTTTTAACACAAGGAGGCCCCTCGTAAAGTCTCGTGCCATTCCGAGTCCGGCGGACAAAGTTGGCCAGCCCCACCCCCCAAGGCTATAGCCCACGTGTTTTTTTGGCCTTTTTCCGCTGGACGAACTTGGCGCCCCGGCCTTCGGGCGGTTATTTTTGGGCGCGGCTGTGCCCGCGGCCTATTTTTGGCACACGGAGGCCCCTCGCAAAGTCTCGCGCCACTCCAAGTCCGGCGGACGAAGTTGGCCAGCCCCACCCCCCAAGGCTATATAGCCCACCCGTTTTTGTGGCCTTTTTCCGCTGGACGAACTTGGCGCCCCGGCCTTCGGGCGGTTATTTTTGGGCGAGTCTGTGCCCGCGGCCTATTTTTAACACAAGGAGGCCCCTCGTAAAGTCTCGTGCCATTCCGAGTCCGGCGGACAAAGTTGGCCAGCCCCACCCCCCAAGGCTATAGCCCACCCGTTTTTGTGGCCTTTTTCCGCTGGACGAACTTGGCGCCCCGGCCGTCGGGCGGTTATTTTTGGGCGCGGCTGTGCCCGCGGCCTATTTTTGGCACACGGAGGCCCCTCGCAAAGTCTCGCGCCACTCCAAGTCCGGCGGACGAAGTTGGCCAGCCCCACCCCCCAAGGCTATATAGCCCACCCGTTTTTGTGGCCTTTTTCCGCTGGACGAACTTGGTGCCCCGGCCTTCGGGCGGTTATATTTGGGCGCGGCTGAGCCCGCGGCCTATTTTTGGCACACGGAGGCCCCTCGCAAAGTCTCGTGCCATTCCGAGTCCGGCGGACGAAGTGGGCCAGCCCCACCCCCTAAGGCTATAGCCCACCCGTTTTTGTGGCCTTTTTCCGCTGGACGAACTTGGCGCCCCGGCCTTCGGGCAGTTATTTTTGGGCGCGGCTGTGCCCGAAGCCTAGTTTTAGCACACGGAGGCCCCTCGCAAAGTCTCGTGCCATTCCGAGTCCGGCGGACGAAGTTGGCCAGCCCCACCACCCAAGGCTATAGCCCACCCGTTTTTGTGGCCTTTTTCCGCTGGACGAACTTGGCGCCCCGGCCTTCGGGCGGTTATTTTCAGGCGCGGCTGTGCCCGCGGCCTATTTTTGGTACACGGATGCCCCTCGCAAAGTCTCACGCCATTCCGAGTCCGGCGGACGAAGTTGGCCAGCCCCACCCCCCAAGGCTATCGCCCACCCGTTTTTGTGGCCTTTTTCCGCTGGACGAACTTGGCGCCCCGGCCTTCGGGCGGTTATTTTAGGGCGAGACTGTGCCCGCGGCCTATTTTTAACACAAGGAGGCCCCTCGTAAAGTCTCGTGCCATTCCGAGTCTGGCGGACAAAGTTGGCCAGCCCCACCCCCCAAGGCTATATCCCACCGTTTTTGGCCTTTTTTCCGCTGGACGAACTTGGCGCCCCGGCCTTCGGGCGGTTATTTTTGGGCGCGGCTGTGCCCGCGGCCTATTTTTGGCACACGGAGGCCCCTCGCAAAGTCTCGCGCCACTCCAAGTCCGGCGGACGAAGTTGGCCAGCCCCACCCCCCAAGGCTATATAGCCCACCCGTTTTTGTGGCCTTTTTCCGCTGGACGAACTTGGTGCCCCGGCCTTCGGGCGGTTATATTTGGGCGCGGCTGTGCCCGCGGCCTATTTTTGGCACACGGAGGCCCCTCGCAAAGTCTCGTGCCATTCCGAGTCCGGCGGACGAAGTGGGCCAGCCCCACCCCCTAAGGCTATAGCCCACCCGTTTTTGTGGCCTTTTTCCGCTGGACGAACTTGGCGCCCCGGCCTTCGGGCAGTTATTTTTGGGCGCGGCTGTGCCCGAAGCCTATTTTTAGCACACGGAGGCCCCTCGCAAAGTCTCGTGCCATTCCGAGTCCGGCGGACGAAGTTGGCCAGCCCCACCACCCAAGGCTATAGCCCACCCGTTTTTGTGGCCTTTTTCCGCTGGACGAACTTGGCGCCCCGGCCTTCGGGTGGTTATTTTCAGGCGCGGCTGTGCCCGCGGCCTATTTTTGGTACACGGATGCCCCTCGCAAAGTCTCACGCCATTCCGAGTCCGGCGGACGAAGTTGGCCAGCCCCACCCCCCAAGGCTATCGCCCACCCGTTTTTGTGGCCTTTTTCCGCTGGACGAACTTGGCGCCCCGGCCTTCGGGCGGTTATTTTTGGGCGAGACTGTGCCCGCGGCCTATTTTTGGCACACGGAGGCGCCTCGCAAAGTCTCGCGCCATTCCGAGTCCGGCGGACGAAGTTGGCCAGCCCCACCCCCCAAGGCTATAGCCCACCCGTTTTAGTGGCCTTTTTCCGCTGGACGAACTTGGCGCCCCGGCCTTCGGGCGGGTATTTTTGGGCGCGGCTGTGCCCGCGGCCTATTTTTGGCACACGGAGGCGCCTCGCAAAGTCTCGCGCCATTCCGAGTCCGGCGGACGAAGTTGGCCAGCCCCACCCCCCAAGGCTATCGCCCACCCGTTTTTGTGGCCTTTTTCCGCTGGATGAACTTGGCGCCACGGCCTGCGGGCGGGTATTTTTGGGCGGGGTTGTGCCCAAGGCCTGTTTTTGGCACACGGAGGCGCCTCGCAAAGTCTCGCACCATTCCGAGTCCGGCGGACGAAGTTGGCCAGCCCCACCCCACCCCCCAAGGCTATAGCCCACCCGTTTTTGTGGCCTTTTTCCGCTGGACGAACTTGGCGCCCCGGCCTTCGGGCGGGTATTTTTGGGCGCGGCTGTGACCGAGGCCTATTTCTGGCACACGGAGGTGCCTCGCAAAGTCTCGCGCCATTCCGAGTCCGGCGGACGAAGTTGGCCAGCCCCACCCCCCAAGGCTATAGCCCACCCGTTTTTGTGGCCTTTTTCCGGTGGACGAACTTGGCGCCCCGGCCTTCGGGCGGGTATTTTTGGGCGCGGCTGTGACCGAGGCCTATTTCTGGCACACGGAGGTGCCTCGCAAAGTCTCGCGCCATTCCGAGTCCGGCGGACGAAGTTGGCCAGCCCCACCCCCCAAGGCTATAGCCCACCCGTTTTTGTGGCCTTTTTCCGCTGGACGAGCTTGGCGCCCCGGCTATCGGGCGGGTATTTTTGGGCGCGGCTGTGCCCGCGGCCTATTTTTGGCCCACGGAGGCGTCTCGCAAAGTCTCGCGCCATTCCGAGTCCGGCGGACGAAGTTGGCCAGCCCCACCCCCCAAGGCTATCGCCCACCCGTTTTTGTGGCCTTTTTCCGCTGGACGAACTTGGCGCCACGGCCTTCGGGCGGGTATTTTTGGGCGGGGGTGTGCCCAAGGCCTCTTTTTGGCACACGGAGGCGCCTCGCAAAGTCTCGCGCCATTCCGAGTCCGGCGGACGAAGTTGGCCAGCCCCACCGCACCCCCAAACGAACTTGGCGCCCGGCCTTCGGGCGGGCATTTTTGGGCGCGGCTGTGACCGAGG